>JAEIHY010018432.1:0-34239 GCA_018904565.1 Drosophila tsacasi
TTATATTATTACTAAGTGACACCCGCTGCGCTCCGGGAAGTTCGCTTCGCTCGCTCACCTCTTATAAATATTTCTCTCTCCCCCTCTCTTATCATGAATATAAAATGATTGCACGGCTGGAGCGGCAGAAAGCTTTTATATATAATAGAGAGATATATCTGACTT
Source organism: Drosophila tsacasi (assembly GCA_018904565.1). Classification (NCBI taxonomy): domain Eukaryota; kingdom Metazoa; phylum Arthropoda; class Insecta; order Diptera; family Drosophilidae; genus Drosophila; species Drosophila tsacasi. Next base: position 166 of record JAEIHY010018432.1, read on the forward strand.
TTAGACTTTGATTCCTAAAAAATATTGATATAGGGAATATTTTTTGGGAGTTTATTAAGGAAATCGTACCTTTAATGAGCTCCTAGAAATGGTTTTCATATAATTTAATTAAATAATTTTCTTCTTAAAGTAATTCCCTTAGTTTCCCCTTGATTTATCCCACTTAACCCGTTAAAAAGTGTATTCCTTCATTCGCTTTTCCCCTTTTAATCCCTGTCTCTCTCTTCGGTTTCTCTACCTCTGTTGCTTCGGGCCAAGTTGGGTTTTTGTTGGCTCTGTTGTTGCACACGTGCGTCACATGTAAAATGCAATTCCCACACACACATACACTGTGACTGTGATTCTGTGTGTATGTGTGAAAGGGATTCTCATATAAAACAACATTTTGTAAGCATTTTATAGGGCCATAGTGTGGCTGAGACTCACAGTGAATGGCTGGTTGCCTGAACGGAGAAGAGCAGCAGCCAGGGGTGAGTCCCTGCCTTCCTGCTTCCTTTTCATAAGTGTTAAATGCCGCGTTTTGCATTAACTTGCATTGCTCGTGCTTTTCTTTCGGATCAAAGTCGCCCTTTCACCCTCTTTTACCCCCTCCCCTAGCAGTGGTGTCTTTTATGGGTTTTTGCCATTGAAATGCGACTCGAAATAAAATCAGTGTCAATGCGCACAGGCAGGAAATTCATTTTGCCCGGCTTTAAATTAAGGTTAGAGAGTCGCAGGAAATTAGCTTAGGAAAAGGGGGGATTTCTTAAAGGATTTTCGATACCAAGACGTAGGTTGCAATCCCCTGCTGGGAGTTGGGAACTAGGCCCCGCCGCATCCTTGCCATAAATACCGCACGTTGATGTCGCCAAGTCACGTAAAAGTGTATTTAGCCCCGTGTGTGTGTGTACGGTGGGTGTCGGTGCCAGGCACCAACCTACTCGCAACAATGGGCGCCAAAAGTAAACAAATTAAAATGTATGCACAGGCGGCACACACTCCCAGTGGGGGGTGTCGTCAATTAGGCAAAGAAACACACAAACACACACTAGCTCACTACAAAAAAAAGAGAAACACAAAAAAAGAAGAGGGGCCTCGGAAAAAAGATGATTGCATAGCGCTGGGGAAATCATTTTGCCAGCGATTTCAGCGATTTTCGAGTGCACAAATTCTGTTCCCGCTCTCCATGTGTGTGTCCTCGATTTTAGCTCACTTGCCAGCCAGCCAGCGAGCCATCAACAATTGTGGCAGCCATTTCGACGTTCTGCGCTCCTCCCCTCGGCCCCTGCCACTTCTCTAGCATCGCATATTTGGTTCATGGCAGATTACGTATACGCCCCGTTTTCGGAAATCGTTTGCATTGCTTGGTCCATGGGTGGTGTAGCAGGGGGTTGTAGTAGGGAGATGCAGCCTCCATTGCGTTCCAGTTTCCAGTTATTTTGGGACGGCTTTTGTGCCCGAGCAATGTTTTGGTAACAAAAGAGAGAGGGAGAGAGTAGCAGCAGGTTTTAAACGTTTTTTTCAGAGCCCATTACCTGTAGTAGAGACCCAAGGCTATGCTAAAAGCGGGGCTAAACCATAAACATGGGTTCCTTTCACTGGCTTGATTGTTTCGATAGAAAAAGAAGTTAAATAGCGAAAGCATATTGGGGGGTTCTTATTAAATATTTTATTGGAAATTAAATGTAAATTTTTAAGCCTATTTTAGCATGGTTTTTCTTGACTTTATAGATTTATTTTTATATTTTGTATACTGTTTTTAATGTATAAATTCCTTAAAACAACTTGAAGTTAGTTACACCCCGAATTTTAAGGTTAATATATTGTTTTTACCTTAAAAATAACAATTTTAAATGTTAAGGATCATTTTTTAAAGTTAATTATTGATTAATAAACTCATTTACAGCAATTCAAATATTATTTTTATATATATTAATATTACCTCACAAACTAAAACTTCCAGCATACTTTGGGGTACCTTGGGGTACCTTAGGTCCTGCTGGCATACAAACTTGATTGTTTTTTCGTTGGTCTTGTTGTTTCTGTTTCTGTTACCCCTTTTTGCGCATGTTTGACATCAATATAACTTTATTCGTACGCCCAAATACCCCTTCCCCCTTTCCACCTCTCAATTCACTTGTTCCAAATTTTGCAAGAGTTGCATTTTTTGCCATGGGTTCGTTTTTGCTTTTGTTCTGCTTTTGTTTGCCTATTTTGTGCTTTGCTGAAATTGTCATTTGTTACTGCACACATATGTGTAATGCATGCTGTTGAGGGTTTTCAGGGAAAACACTCACACACTCGTTTTCCTGGCAAAGATTTGCCTTACCTCACATTTCCCGCCCATTAAAGTCGCCCACGGAGTTGCTTTTAATTATTTACACTGTTTGAAGTGCAGTGTGCAAAAAAAAAGACACACACACAATAATCAAACAAATTTACTTTTATCTGTCACGCCCAGTACCCCCGGGTTTCTGGCAGTGCCTCGCCCTGCCTCGTGACATTTGCAAATAAATAGGCAACTGTAACAACAATAACGGGCGAAAAATATATATAAATAAAAGCGTAAAAATGGGAGCAACAAACACAGTAACAACTTTTCACATGCGCGCAATTTATGGTTGAAAATGAAATTGCATTGCCTGCGAGTGTGCGGGTTGTGTGTGTTCGTTGTGTGTTTGCATTTGCAGTTTAATTTAAATATTTTACACCCACACACAGGGCACACTTTAGTGCCTTAAATTTCGAGTCTTTAAAGTTTGCCAGTGGCTTTCTTCGGGGTCTCCCCTTCACCAATATTTAAAATATGAAGACCATTAGCTAAATATTGGCTTTGGCACGCTCACGCTCACGCACACGCACAAAGAACACCAAGAGACGGGCGTAAGAACATCCCCGGGAAGCAGTCAATAATATTAACTCGGAATTGGGAACGGGACAGCCGGGAGCAGCAGCAGGAGCAGCACAAGGAGCAGGAGCAGAGACTGCCTGCCGTGGAATTGGAGTCTGCCCCGTGCTGTGCATACTTATTTGGAGCTCAAGGCGGGGGTGTGAGTGCATAAAATAAAAATAAATGTTAACAATGGCAGAAAGGCGCTCGGACTGGATTGTTGGCTTGTTGGTCGCTGGAGAAGAGAGAGACTTGGCGGCGGTGTCAGGCTCACGCGGCGCAGCACGGAATGCCGGCAACAACATCGGAGAGGCAGTGGCGTGGACATGGTCCCCCCGCGAAAGGGATAAAATTACCTTGAGAATTCCAGGAATTTTAACGGAATTTCTTTAAGCATTTTTTAGAAGCTTAAGTACTTAAAATTTGTCCCTTTATTATTTATTTTCTTTGTTTGAAGTTGATTTAAGCAAAGTATATCTCTGATATTGTTTTGATCATTTAAAATCATTAAAAACTAAGTCCAAAAGTGAATAATGTTATTGGTTTTAAAAAAGGTTGATCTTCGTCACTTCACTTCTCTGAGTTTTATTTTCTTCAAGTTCTCAGAAATCACTATGGATTTAAAAACATCCCAAACTCTATAAGAAAGCTACACTATTATACCTTATACGTTTTTTTAACTTAAAAAATAAGGTTGTTCCCTAATAAAATTTTCCGGCTACGCCTTTGTTTTCTAAGGGTGAGGCATTTCACTTTTCGTGGGGGGCTGAGGGCGGCAATTTGTTGTTGCCTCCGCCTGTACTTATGCTAAGTAAAGCGATGATGTAAAAGACAATAACAGTGAGCAGTGAGGGGAAGCAAAAGCCGCGAAGACCACAAATTCAGCCTCCGACGGGCTCTCTCTCTGTGTTGGGTTCGGTTTGGCATTTCATAAAGTGCGTAACAATTTGTTTACATATACTTTTCTGTGTGTGTGTGTGGGTGCGTATATTTATCCGTGTATTTATCTTTTATGTGTATGTAACTATGGGGGTCAAAGAAATAGGAGCCTTTTGAATGTGTTTTGCGGGAAATTTAGATATTGAAATTAGAAGAAAAGAAATTATGGAAATATTATGGGTATTGTAATATCAGTCAGAAGCACAGAACAATGTGAAGAAGTAAATTCCGACCCTATAAATCAAAAATATTCTTGATCAGCATCAACAGCCTAGTCGATCTAGCCATGTCTGGTGGAATAAACATTTTTTCGGAACTTTTAAGGGATTAAATTGTTAAAATTGTAAAGGAAAAGGGAAAAAAATTAAATTTAAAATAAATTTAAATGCAGTATGCAGTTTTATGCAAATTTATGCATTTTTAGCTGAGTTATTATATTTTTAAGCTTTAATTTGCCCGAAAATTGTCTTATAAAATGTTTTTCAACATATTTCTATCTGCTCAGTGATACAGCCTTTGTATATTATTTCAGAATGTCGGTTTTAATTTTATTCATATAGCTGCCATAGAAACGATCATTAAATGCAGAGGAAAATGTCAAAGTTAGCTTCCTTCCTTAACAACAACGTACAGTATGAGCTATTTGCACTTAAATAAATTAAATTAATTTTAAAAGAAAATACTTTTGATTTAATCAAACTTGTTTCCTATTATTTTGACCCTATTTGTACTATATATCCTTATGTATGCAAATTTATATGTATATTTGGCATACACTTTTGCGGTTCATCCGTTTTGATATTGTTGCCATTTATGTTTTAATACTTTGTTGTCTGCTGCGAGGGCGAGGGCAATTTGTTGCTGCCTTTGGCCGCAGATAACTCTCTGCCACCCGGATACATCCCCCACTTCCCCCCAAAAAAATTGCGGTGGTGGTCCTTTTAGTAGCTCCTGACACTCGCTGAAAGCTTAGTTCCTGCTCTATCCCCACAGACTCCCGCCTCCTTTCGGCTTGGCCTGACCACAGAGACGCAGTCGCTGCTCCACAATGTCATTAGGCAGCTGTGCGAAAGTTTTTGCTCACCTGTGCGACCGCATCGGGGCCAACTGAGATTAAAGGGGGCAAAGGGAGCGAGGAAGGCAGGGCCGGAAGAGGAAGCTGGAACAGAAGTGGAAGCAAGTTTGGTCGCTCAGCCGGCAGGCTTTAAAATTAAATAAACTAACACACAGAGACGCATACATACTTACAGACATTTATACGTACTATATATATATATATATATATAGAGCACAGACACAAGGACCTCCACGGAAATGTAACTAACACACACACACCCTCACACAGGACACACAGCAGACTCGCTCGCACACTCGCACATATATTTTAATGCAAATTGAGCAGAATTAATTTAGTGCTGTCTGTGTTTATCTCTGGTGCGCTTAATATCAAGCCGTCGTCGGTCTCGGTTCGCTTTCTCTCTCTCTCTCTCCATCTCTTTCTCATCCCCCTCCCTGGCTGCTGGGGCATATGTTAAACGCTTGCCAGTCGTCCTCGTCCTCGTCCCTGGGCTTTATTTTATTAAAAAGTGGGCAGCTGCCGCCGCCTCCTTCGTTTTCTTGGAAGCAGCTTGCGGCTGTCTGTCATTGCCCTATTCCTGTCTCTTCCCCTACAACCTACCTCTCTCTTTCTCATTCTTTCTGTACATGTCTCTTTCTCTTTCTCGTGTATTCGGCTGCAAAAATATGTTGCCTACTTTCTGGCATCACTCATACATTTACTGCGGCGAGAGTGAACACACACACAGAGAAAGCAGCAGACAATTTGACAATTTTGGGTTTGGACACCGTCAAAAAATAAATAATAGAAAAAAGAAATAATATTATTAACGTTAATTACAGTAAATAAAGCATCTTAAGCTATAATAAGGTTGAAACACGCTGTATGGATTTCAAATCATTAAATGATTAAATGGTGCTTAAAAATATACAAAAAGGCGTTTATTCGCGGTTTAAAACCTCCATTTTGAACATTTACCTTTTAAAATAATATTTAAAATTCCATATTAATAGCTAATCACTTATTTAAATAGTAACTCCAACTTATTTTAGATAGAAACCTATTTTTTTTCACCCAAAACCTTATAAATATTCAAGTTATTTAAACTACTTTTTCCTTTCTATTCTTCCAGTGCATTTTCGTATGTAAAAACGCGTTTCTTTTTCGTCAGACTCAATGCCAGGACCCACCCCTTCCCCCCCTTTGTGGTTAGTGCGTACCGCCTTTGTTCGGTGGCTTTTCGGTGGCCTCCGCCTCGCATTAGGCACGCATCATTTGCGCGTTTGTAATCAGGCGAAAGTGTTTCGACTTTCAACGCTCTACTTCGTGTCCTTGGTCCCTTTGTCTCAATTGTTACTCAAATACACACACACACACACATCCAATATAAGGCGTACATTTCTAGTTTAAAGTAAAAGTTTTTCAATTTCAAGTTTTATGGGCGACAAGTTCGCCAGCGTCCTTCGAGGTGGGAATTTCGCCTTATTTCGTTTTATTTCCCTGGCCCTACGTGCTCACAATTCCTGATGCAGCCAGGTCGGGCCATCCGGGCACTTTAAGACGACCCACCCACTACCCCACCACCTTTCCCTGGCAAGTCAAAGCCACAACGGAACAACAGGTGTCCTTCGTGGCCAACACTTGGGTTCCGCTCAGCTTGGCCCGTGGACTCGGACGCTGATTTCAGTGTTGGCCTCGTTTAATTTTACGCTTCAGCTGCTGGCCAAAATCGCAGCGGCAGACAATTAAATTCCATTAGAGAGAGAGAGAGAGAAAGAGGAATTCGCGGCTCATTCGAATTTTGCTCTATTTTCTTCTAGTTTTTCCTTTAGGAAACCTGCAACAAATTCACACCTTATTCCTTGACATTTCCATTTCCTTTCTTTTTAGCCTTTTCCCTTGCTGAAAGATGAAACTAAAGTTGCTATATAAATATGCAAGTTCTGATTTCATGTGAACAATGAAGGAGCAGAGGAGCAGAAGGGGGGGCAGGAAACAGTATATAGTATTCCATGCATTGTTCTTGCTCTCCTTGCTCTTTGGATTCCTGCCTCGGCATAAGTTTGCTTCCAAAACTTCCCCCTGGGAAGCAGCAGAAAATGCCGAAGCTAGAGCTGAATTTTATGAAAATAGCTGAAATAATTTTCCATTAAATTCTTGCGCATGAAATTATCGCATTAAAACGAAACAAAAGCCGCTTTTTTCGAAGGGCAGAGGGAAAGAAACGAACGAGGGAACCCCTTGCTCGTCCACGTCCATTGTTTGCTTAAATTTTGTACAGTTCCTCAGTTCCTCAGGACCTGCTCCTGCTCCTGCTCCTGCTCCTGCTACTGCTCCCTGCCAGCACTCTTCTGTTATTTGCTTGGTGTTTTACTGTTTGCATTCATCTTCATTATTTGTTTGCACTGCCCCCAAAAGTGGGAGTGGCAGAGACTCTTTCTCTCGCTGGGAAAGAAAGTTGCCCGGCTGCTCTACCGTTGAGCACTTGGCAGCGAAAGTTTTTGACACAGTTGATTTGCATTTGAAATCCTTGCTCAGGCTGGAGCTTCTCCAGGCTCCTCCACCCCTTTGGCTCCTGACAATCCCAATCTCAACTCCACTGCCGCCGCCCACACACAATGATTTATGGATTTTCATCATATTCTGTTGATTCAGGGAATATTTATGATTCACCCAGTACTTCTCCGCGTCTGGCGTCCTTGGGAAATCTCCGCCCACAGCTCCTCCTCGCCCCTCGCTCCTCGCTCGTAGTATTCATATTTTTCGGCAGCATTTTTGTTATAAATTTTTCAAAAGAAGAAAAGAAAAAATTGTACTTGTGCAGCACAACAAATACAAAACAAAACGAAACAAAAGCAGAGGGAAAACGGAAAACAGAAAACAGAACACAGAAAGCAGAAACAAAAGCACAACGACCAAAAATGCTGAATATGCGCAAATTGAATTTGATTTTTAAGCACTGATTGCTTTTATTGTTTTGCTCTGCTCCGGCCGAGAGAGTCCGGGTTATGGCGGAATTTTAAATAAAATATTCTAAAAAAGATAAAGCCCAGAGAGAGAGGAGGGACTATCCCCAGCAATCTATAGGGTTCTTTCCGGCAAAATATGAGTACGAAGGGCTAAAAAAAAAAAAGAAACCCCCAACATCTATATTAATTTATTGATATTAAGCTTTTTGTGTCGAATGAGAATTTGCATTTTTTCGCAGCTGCAGGAAACTGGAAAATAGTTTTTCGCCACAATTAGCTGAGCATTTTCAAGCTCAAAATTGATTTTTCATCGACAGAACAGAAAAAAAAAACCCATTAGCCGTGGAATGTGCGCAAATAAATACTTAATAGCCCGCCATGCAGGGGAGACACAACATTAGCATGAGAATAAAATGAAATTACAGTCTTTAAAATAAATGTATGCGAAATTTTCGCAGCCAGAAAATGACGGAAAGTATTCAACTAAATGCGAAATAAATTTGCCAGAAGACAAAGCCAGCGAATGGGGCCCTGGGCTTGGGGTTTGGGGAATGTCAATTCCCTGGGCGTTGGAATGTGCCGCCTTCGCCACCATTGAAGCCGCCGCCAGGAGACGTGGAAAATCAATTTCGGCTACAAGTTTTCAATAAAGTGAAAATAATGTCGCCTCTCGTTCTCGCACTCTCTGTTTCTGCCTCTCTCTGCCATTATCCCCGGGAGATAAGGGGAGAGGCATATCGGAGATATAGCGGAGCAGAGAGTGTCAAACAATGAGGGTCGTTAGAGGCGGCAAATCGAAGAAGGACCAGGACCAGGAGCAGGAGCAGGGGCAGAAGCAGGAGCTGCCTCCGAAGTCAAGTGCACAAAGCGTCAAATGAAAAGGAAACCCATAGGAGCGGGGGATTCCTGGGGGCCGGGGACGAGACCGGGATAAGTCTAGTGATGCGTAAAGCAACGCACTGTCAAAAAATACCCGCCGCCCCCCACCAGTCGGTGGAAAAGTATCTGCAAATCCCGACTCCATCTCCGTCTCCGATGGCTGCTGCTGGTGTTTATTTATGTGCGTTGTGCCCCGTGATAAATCACTGACATTGATGCCCGCAGACAGTGGAGCGGCGAGAAAGGTTCTCTTTTCCGAGTTTCCCAGTCCTTAACCCATTTCGGCCCACACCTAGGACTCTCTGCCTTATCTGTGCGTTTTCAGCTTACTTTTTGGCATATATTTATATGCATTTCTTTAATTGAAAATAAAGAATAGTGTTTGAGGGAATTTTATTTAGTTTAAATATCAAAATTGAGTTAAAACTATTATTAAAATTTTAAATATGAAGATTAAAAGCTCTTATCAATCCCAACTCAGACAGGATGTCTCTTCGAAGCCTTTGTATGATTTCAGCAAAGCGTTAATAATGTGAAAACCTTTACCGCGGCAGCCCTATTTTGAGAAACTTCAATTTAAGTACCAAAACTTCTTCTATTTTAAAAGGATTTATGTTAATCTTTGACACAATATACTTAAGATATTAGGCGTTTATATAAAATAAAGCTAAATATAATTAAACGTCATACAAAAAACCAACTTTAAATGACCGTAAGAATTTTCCGAAAATATTTCGCAAATCTCCTTAAAAACTTCTTAAAAATTCCCTTAAATCTCCTTTTTTATATTTTCCGCCTTAGTAACTTTTTTTCTCTTAATTTTAATATATTTTCAAAAGAAAACATTTATTTCCTCGAAACCAGTACACAAATTTATGTTTTTCTTAAAGTAAAACAAGTTTCCTCCAAACCCTTTCCTTTAAACCACTGATAAGGTCGATTTACGCTAAAAGTACCCATTAGGGGAAGCCGATCAAAAGGCTGTTACGTAAACATATCCTCCTCTGTGCCGAAAATGGGTTAACCCACCCTCCCACTGGTGCCGCCTCACCTCACCTCATCTTACTTACTTTTTTTTGGGGGGTTGGGGGGGATGACAGGCGACCAAACTTTAAAGGACTCAAAATAGGCAAGAGGCAAGCCTAACAAGTGCCAACCCTCTCTCCAGCCACCTCCTCCTCCCTGCGGCCTCCAAGGGTGTATAATAAGTTTATCAGAAGTCAAACAGGCGTCGCAGGAGGACAGGAGGACAGTCCTTGTGGTCCTCGATGGCGCCGCCTCGCAGGAAATAAAGCGGCGCTCAATCACGGGCGCACGCCGGAAATCGGAAGTTAGCAGGCTCACGATATCGGAGGGAAGCGAAGAAGCCCCCGTAACCGAAACCGAAACCGAAACCGAAACAGGAACTGTGTAGCTGAAGCTGAGGCTGAAACTGAGACACAAACTCGGCGGGAAAAGTTGGAAAACCGGTTTGGCAGCGCCAGATAAAATGTTGTTGATTGCCACGCAGTTGAGCGTTAATAATTATTATTTTTGTGCCATCAGGCACTAGCTCCATCTCTCTCTCTCTATATATATATATATATACTCTTTATATATAGTCCTGATTTTTGATGGCTTACAATTTGTGGCAGATTTATTTGTGCATTAACCTCGAATTTGCACTGCGTCCATTTCGATTTCTCTTGAAATTCTCGGGTTTTCTCTTCACGTTGCCGCAGTGATTATCGAAGGACCTTCCCCCAGTGTGTGTGTGTGTGTGTCAATAAATTCCTTCTAGGAAACAGCAGCAGCAGCTGCTTGTCCCAAACTTATTGATGCTGGTCATGTCCTCAGCTTAGTAATGGCAGCCCACAGCTGTGGCATCGGCATTGATTTTTCTCTCGGGGTCTCTCGGTCGCACTTTTATGGCTTTTCATTTATGAAATTCTTTTGACAGCCACTTTTGCACCGAGTCCTGGCTTAATTATAAGAATTTCCCACCATTAAAGCCGTCTCCGAGGGCCCAAATCGAAGGCAATAAAATGTGCGACGACGGTATATATAATACCAAAAAGACCTTTTTTTTTTTGAGTCGGTTTTGTACTCGTTTTTAATGCCCAGTAACCCTCGTCAGTCACTCTCCTCCGCCTGGCTTTTAGCCTTCTCTCATGGTTGAGAGAGTGTGTCGCGGAAACACTGAGGGTCTTCTTGGAAAATTATAAATATATATAGAAATAGCTAAGCAGCAAAAATAACTGCCATTGTGCAGAGAATTTATTGGAAAAACTTGAGTTAAATTTAGCAAAGAGAAAAACAAGTGGAAAATTAATTCTATTTCTTAGAACTAGAAGAACAAGATAAAGGCAGTTTGAACTCACTTAGATTTATGCAACCTCAGCCGCAGCCTCAGCCAGGCCTCGCCGCCACCGAGCCAGGGTTCCATTCCTTGGCAGAGTTTCCTTAACAGGACTTGGACTCGAAACTCGATTTCGAATTGAGGCGAACTCCTCTCACTTAGTTTGAATATTGTATGTTGTTGCTGTTGCTTTTGTTCAATGCATTCAGCAGATTTTCCTGCATTTTATGTGATTTTATTTGCTTTGTTTTATGTGCCTTTTATCCTTGGGAGGGCCAGCTGCAAAAAGAATAAATATATATATATAAATAGTTAGTCGTGAGCGCGTGTACATCTTTAATTATGATAAATATAAATACGGCTAATAAATTTTCCGGCACATAAAACTGTTCAATTTATATCGATGACAGCCGGCTATTTGGCGTTTTAAGCCCAATTACAATACAGGATGTGTGTGTGTGTGTGGATAATAATTCCCATTTTTGTTATTTTCCCTAATTAATTTCCAGTCGTTGTTGTTGTTGTTGTTGCTGTTTGGCGGCGACTAAAACGTGATTATTTGATCTACATTCGTCGATAATTACGGATTATTGAAAGTTTTTGTGTTGAATTAATATTGAAATAATTTTCCCGGCATAAATAATTACCGAAAAGGAAAAAATCAACATGAAAATAAATGGCCATTGTCAAAATCTATCGACTTTATCCGGAAATGGAGGTTTTGGTGGCCAAAAACCCATGCTTTCCCCTGCTATTGTTGTCTAGAAAATAGGTTAATTAGTGGTCAGTCGTTGGTTGTGCAACCTGTGTGTGTGTCCCTTGATTGCTTGTCGTTTTGCTATTATTATTATTAGTATTATTTGTATTATTTTTCCCCTGTTTTATCAGACTCTGAGCTCTGCCCCCTTTCTTTTACAATGCACAATTGCGGCATATCTTTGGCAACCATTTTCCATTTCCCATTTCTGTGTGCGTCTGGCAGTAATGAACTTTTATGCATTGTCATTAACTTTTATTGTATATATCTGCCATTCATCCAAACATAAACACACACACACACACATATATACATGTAGTGTCGCGTTGCTGCTGGCATTATAATAAATTTAAATCATTTGTTGCATTTATTTTAATTATGCGCAATTTAAAATGCATTATGCAGCCGTGGTGTGGACGAGGCTTTAAAGGGCTAGGCGCGTTTAGGGCAGGCGTAATTTAATTTCGTTGACAGAAATTCAATTATTTGCATTTTCCCCCGTACATACATACATACAAAATGTTTTGTCAAAATGCCTCACGCAGAATATGGCGTGGAGAAATCAGGAGTGAGGCAGAGGCCGAGACCCACGCGGCGTATACGTGCTTTCATTAAATTTTTATTTATTCGCCGCTCATATTTCCACAAGGCAAATGTGTCGTCTGGCTGGCCGACAAATTCTTCTGGTGTAATTTCATTACTTCAATGTTTTACTTTGCTGAATTATAAATGAGCGAGAGGCCCAGCTCCTGCTCCTGCTCCTGTGACGCAGCAAGCTCCTTCCGTTTATAGCTAGTCATGTGATGTGGTGGTTTCCTCCAGGACCCAGAAGCAGATGTTTCTGGTTGTAAAATTTTCGAGGGGTTCCCCCTGTGACTTTTCGGGGGCGTTGGTGTCAAAGTTCGCCCCCAGGCCTTCTTCCTAAGGACAAAACGGCTTCAATGAGCCAGTGTACATAGTGTATATATATCCCTCTCCCCCTTTATTAATATTTGATAATGTGTGGCTGTCAGTTAGCCGTCCAATTGAGTGATTTCCATGACTCTCCCGTCCGCGCCCACCTTTGGCTGCTATTCTATTAACGTTTTCGTTCTTTTTTCCCTTTTCCTCTTGTAATTTTTCACGTTTCAAGCGGCACAGTTGCACTGGTTCCCACAATGCAACCGGCTTTTTCCCCCTGAAGTGCCAGCCATTGACACATGACCCATTGGAGAACCCCTCGCTCTCCGCTCGTCGCACCGCTTGACGGTTCGTCGTCTGGCCCTGTGACAGTTTGACATCTGGTGTTGTATTGTCGTTGTTGTTCTTGCTGGTTCTGGCTGACATTTGGACAAAATGCTGCCATATGGGGGAGGGGAGCATTGAAATTGAATATTATTAGCTCATTTCAGTGTAATTGCTTTGGCTTTAAGTATGCTAAAGGTAGGGAGAGAGAGTGAGATGAGGAGAGGCAAGGGGTGTTGGTAATGGAACTGGAAATGAAGTCCAAATTACACATATCACACATACGCCGCGTGGGCGGTGCCATTCAATTCACTATCATTCGGTGAGCATTAGATCCTGTTTGGATTCGGAAACGAGGTAAAAGTTAGGAAAAAAAAAAGCAAGGAAGCTAAATCGGAGTACTAAAGTCCTTATTTGAGGGAAGATAAAGTGATATTGATAGCAGGTTGGAAGTATATTGTCTTCTAGCTCTTTGTTTGACTTGTAAATATTCACAAATTTGTATGACAGCTAGTTATTCTAATTCTAATTAATTAGGGTTAGAAAAAAAGCTATAAAACCCAGGAAGAAAGTTACTAAAAGAAGGGAGAGCAACACTTATACTTGTACATAGCAGGTTGCAGAATAATTGACTTGTAAAGTCCCTGATTGTCTTCCAAATGTACTTAAATGTTTGGGAGATGATCTTACAAGGTTAGTTATTATAAATTGAATGAATTAAAGCTTGAGAAAAGCTAAAAAAAAAACAGTTATCTACAGATTTGTGGAAAACTTTGGCAAGTGGCTAGTTTTATGCTATACCTCCTTTTTCATACAGAATTTCGGTTAAATGCCTGATTTAATTTTAAAACCAACTTATCCATCAGCTAGCCTTTAAGGTTATTGTCCCTATATTCTGTATCTGTAACCCCTGTATCCTTCAAAATCTAGCTGTTAGCACAGATAAACAGAAGTAATGACCAGTTTTCGATAGAGTTTTAAGCGAAAGGCAGTAGTGCCTTCCATAGAACATTCCTAGACCAACGGTGCGTATACGCAATCTGAGAGGAAGCTGCCAGCAGCTGCCGGCACACTGATTAGACAAAGTTGGCCCTGCAAATTAAGGGCCAGCAGCGGGCACACATACACACAGAAAAGACGACAATCACGGACTGCAAACTGCAGACTGCAGCAAGGAGCTAGGAGCAAGGAGCAAGGAGCAGCTGGCCAGGAGCACCGCCTGCCACAATGGCCAGGAGACGACGTCGGCAAAGTTTCCGGTAGCAAACAAAGATGGTCAAAAGAAAAGGATGCCAAGGTGGAGGAAAGCGGGCAACTGCAGGAAGGGGCAGGAGCAAGACCAAGAGCAAGGACTTCAAATTTGTGGCGGCGGCAACGGCGGCAGGCAAAACTTTGCGACAAACAGCAACAAATGCTGGTAACCGCTTGCGCTTAACACTTTCCGCCCTGCCGCCGCTTTCGAAAGCAGTTTTAATATATTTTTAATAACTCAGAGAAGGCTCCAGGCGTGGGGGCAGCAGCATTGAATTTAATTAGAAAGTTCAGCATTCGCCAGATGGATGCCACTTCAGGTTTCTCTGTGACCTGCATTTATGGTTTTTCGAAGCTCTCTCAGATTTGTATTTTTCCCTCAAACTAAAGTACTTCTCTGTGAGACTCTGTGTGTGTTTTTGTGTGCAATTTTTGCCAGCAAAACCAACCGAAATAAGTTGGCCAAAATAACATTTATCAATGTCGTCCCGCTCCCTTTTTCCTTTTCCAAGGATTTGTCTCTCCGACTACGAATTGAAGTGCATCAAATAAGTTGTGTGTGCATGCGAGTTGGAAATTTGTTTGTCTGGAAATGGAAAACTACACAAACACACGCACACAAAACACACACACCCTGTCAAAGAATTTTATCAATAATTCAAAGTTGCCTCAAACAACTTTCTGGCCGCATTTANTTCAGGAAATCCTAAAAATTAGCTTCTCTACGTTTTTGGAGCAGCGATTATCCAGAGTTCCTTGGAAACCCTGGCTTTCGACTTTACTTCTTTTGTGTTGTGTCATTTGATTAGCGAAATTTTCACCACAATTTCACAGGGCTTGTTGTTAGGTTCCTGCTTTGAATATATAAATATAGAAATACATTAAAGAAATTACAGTGGATCTGAAATCACTTGAAATTCAGTCAAAAATTATGCTACAATTTGTTTGAAATTAAGAAAAGTTTCTGAAATATATAATTGCCTACTTTTTGGTTAAGTTTTAAATGAATTTCAGATCTCTTAATAAGTTTTGATAAGGTTATTAGGGTTTCACTGTTCTTAAAAATTTTCATTTGTTTTTACCTAAAAAAACTCCCGATTTCGTCGGGGTTTTCTGTATTGCTTTCAGTAAATCTCGAAATCCATAGCATAAACTCGGTGTGAAAGTTTGCTTGTTTCAGTGTCTGCTGTGTCGCGGCAATTTGTTCGCTGTCACTTTGCACGCGGCTGCGACATAAATTTCGCTTTTGCCGACCCAATTTTCGGAGGCGGCATCGGCGGCTGCTGGCGTGGCATGGCTGCTGCTGCTGCACAACCCGAGAAGCGTTGTCAAAACTTTGCAGTTGGCTTTTATTTACACAGGGAAAGGGTGCCGGGGCGCTGGGGTAACTAACCAAAAAAATGAAAACAAAAATAGACCATAAATAAAAACCACAAGCAGCAGCAGCAGCAGTAGCGGCGGCGGCAACACACAGAAAATAATGGAAAAAGTTAGTTTTGCATAACGCGCAGATCCCGAGCACACTTGAAAGTCTCCACAGTGGTCAGGTCGGGGAGGGGGTGTTGGTTAGTTTCGGGGGCATGTGTGAACTTAGAACAACAGCTGCTGTGGCCTGCCCCAGCTCCTGCTCTCCCCGCTCCCCCAAAAAAGCAAATTCTACCAGCAGGATGGACCCATACACCCTGGTGTGTGTAGTTTTGCATATTTACTGCAGCTGCAGACAAAGTTGCACTTTTACTACCAACTCGCAGCAACTAGGAATGAGCTGACGATGCTCTCTTCCGTCCCATCGATACGAACGAACACCATAAACTGGTCCAAAATCGAAAGTTCCACATTGAACTTGCCGCCCCAGCCGACTCTGCCTGTAATTCTGTATTTACCACATTTCTGAGGTATTTTCCAGCACAAATTGAAATCGAAGAAACGGAGTAGTGAATTCGGAGTAACTGTGGCACTTTAATTCAGAAATTATGCTACTAATTGAGGCATATTAGCTTGGGAGAATTCAAGAGAAGTTTGCTGGAAATGGGTTTTATAATTGGGACAATAAAGCAAGGAGCTTGTTTGGGGACTTGGGACCTGGGAAGTAATCATTATATATGCATTATATTTCCGTCTCTTTATTATATACCTTTTCCTTGTTTCCCTTGTTTCTAATATTTCCAGAGAAGAGTCACTTCAATGAGTTTATTAAGAAGTTTTATGACAGAATTTCGTTTTATAGGGAGTATTTAGTCAAACAATATTCATTTTATATTAACTATATTCCCTCTACGTTGATGTATTCATTATTTTCATATCTTTCTTTCAGGTAGGTCTATTATCCAGAATTTCGCTTTGTTTGGAGACTTTTGGTAAGTTTAATCAAATAATTTCTATTATTTTATTTATTTCAACTAAATTGCTAAGCTTGCTCTTAAAAGAAAACCATGTAATACCTAAAATCCCTCACAGTAATTGATGAGGCCTCTAATTTCCACCGACCATTTTCCCTGCAAATTTATTCAAATCTTCCCCTAAATCTCTCACTTGTTTAATTATTGCCCAAGCAAATTACATGAAAATAATTTATTTATGGGATTTTCTGTCACAAAAAAAAGTATTTGGAAAACTTTTCTAAGCAAAAACTTTGCACTTTTCCGGGCGCAAAGCGAGCGAGAGCAGAGTCCTGCTGCTAATTGAATTCCTACACATTCCGCACAATAATTCCACTTATTCACTTCACTTTATTCATTTGCCAGCAAACTAATTTGCATGTCGCCAGTGTCCGCAGTCACTCCCCACTCACTCATTCATTCACTCACTCTCACATATATTCGCTTGAATCTCGGTCAGTTTGGCCAACTTTCTGGGGGTTATTCTGGGATTATTTCGGGCAAAGGCGAAGCTAACAGCTGAAGGGAGATTACACAGTAATTTGGACTCATTATTGGCACTTGCGGGACACACAAATTTAATTTAAGTTTTTCTACACCGAAAAAATGATGCTTTAAATTCGATAAAATATAGAGAAATATTTAAATAATATTTCCCACCTGAAAAAAGTTTTCAGTTCAGTTTTATGTGACTTGAATAGGCGTTTTAATTTTCTGTTTTGTGATGGGAATTTTGTGTTGACAAAAATAATAGAAAAAGCAGAGGAAATAAATTTAAATAAAAGCTGAATAAGCAGAAATTTAAATGAGCTAAAGCGGAGAGTTTTGTTTATCAAATATATATATTTATAAATAATTTAAGAGTGTAATCTATGCTAATTTTTTAATAGGTTTTTTTGAGAGAAAATAAACTGATATGTATTCATTTTTTAATTGGTTTCTTGGTAAAAATTAAGGAATTTGAGCTTTATTCTTTATTAAACAAATATATTTGACATATGAAACCCTCATAATTTTTTATAAGTTTTCCCAATAAAAATAAACCCTGCTTACCCTGAAATACTTAACCTTACCCTTAAATCTAACCTCCACTTGAGCCTGAATCCGACTTAAATTTAACCGGGATTAAACGTACTTAATTCTTTTCTTTCTCTGTCGAATTAAAAATTAAATAAATACCACCGAGGCTGGGGGCTTAAGCAAAAAAGTTATGTCTACAATCTGCTTGCTGGCTTGCCTTTCTTTTCGGCCCCAGCTGACTGTGTGACTCCGAAGGATACAGCTTCAGCTTCAGCTTCAGCTTCAGCTTCAGATACAGCTACAGCTGCTGCGGGTTCAGATACAGATACACAGATACATGGACACAGATACAGACAGGAAGCGGCTGCGGCGGCGGCTACACGGATTGCCACTTAAAAATTCAAAAGTTTTGCGGCTGCCGCATATGGCAGATCCGCTCCGAAAAGGAAGCGAGTGGCTGGCGGGAAGCCTAGGAAAACAATAACAAAATCCGCGCACTGCCTGTAACCTTAACCCCCTTATACCGATTTTGGATTTCTGGCACTCGCACAGTTCACAATTCACATTCACAGACGTCGAAATCTAATTTCAATTGTGGAACATTTGCATGGCAAATTCCGTAAACTGGCACACGCACCACTTGGAGCGTGATGGAAATATTTGCGGTGGAGCCAGAAATTCAAGGTGCAAAGCGTGGAAAACCAGTCAAAATGTTTAATGGCTTTAAAGCTGATTTTTGAAGTTTGAAGTGGTTTTGTTTGGTTAAATGCGTTATAAGAGTAAATAATTCCCTAAATTGTTTGTAGAAAATTTGGGTTTTAGCTGAATTTGAGAGAGTTGTAGAAGCTAAGACAGATCTGGGAGATTTTTGTGGTTTTACGGGGTGAAATTATTCCTTTATTTTTAGAACTATTTATTTAATAAAAATTAAGTTTTACATTTAATTTAGAAAAGCTTTGTTGATATTTATGGTTTTTAGATGAAACAAATTAAGAAACAAACCTAGAAAAGGCAGGAAACCTTTAAAAATGGTATTACACCGTACTCTTTTCTCTTTTTTATTTTATTTATTAAAAAACTTGTAGTTTTAGGTTTAATTAATGAGACCTTGGAAGCTGTTTATGGTTCTTAGGGAGATAATATCTCTAAAAATCCCTGACTTTTGTCTTTCATCCTTAAAATTACTATAATTTCCTTCCCTCACATTATCTCCTGAAGCCTCAAACAACAAGTTACTAAAGAATTAAAGCTGCCCCAGAGTTTTCCCAACCGGAAACTGAGTAACAAATAGATGAAACCTCAAGAGCAGGAGTCATCACCCAGCATAGAAAAAACACGAAAAGTCAGGGGAAAGTTAGCCAAACCAGTCAGTCAGAGGGGAGTGACGGAGGAAGTCACCGCCAGGAGAAGATGACTTTGAGCCTGGCGAAGAGACAGTTGCACGAAATGCACTGCGATTTGCCGCAGAGACCGCAGGGATTGTCTCCTCTTTCTTGGAATTTTTCAGGGTTCTTCTTTTGGGGGTTTTCTCGGGACTTGCCTGGTGAATGTGTCGTCGCCCCGATGCTGGCTCTTGGCTCCATGCAGCCACCAGGAAATGTATCCCGATTTCGCCCCGAGAGCGGCCACAGTGCACGCACACACCGACCGCCCGCACACACACACAAGCACAGAAGCACAACACACACAGATACTGCGACACACACGCGTATACGCGCGACGACACGAAAACAAAAACGGAAAACGTAAAACGAGCGCACGAAAGTCGCTTTAAGAGACCCAATTTTAAAGCCGACACGGTCGTATGCGATGATCTCGGGCCATTATCCTTTCTGATAATACTGGATATAGTCTTTGCCTATATATATCCCTCTGTCGAGTGGGCGATATATGTGCATATATATACTAGATATACTAGAGCGAAGCGGAGTGCAGTCTGAGGCGTCGCATCGCGACCTGCCTGCTTGGCCAGGTTGACAAAAATCCCTGCTACCCGGTTCCAGCTGCTGACCGCACGACTCGGAGGCAAAACGAAGACTGGCGTCGGCCAGTTGGCGCACTCGTTGTTATATACGAGACCAGGACCTCGCGAAGCCAAGGGATCTCCGAGTGGGCTCGGTGTACGACGCTCCGAGTGCACTGCTCCGAGTACTGTGAGTCCTGTGTGAGTGGTGAGTTCGTCACAGGACCAGCAATAGCAGAGCAGCAGAAGCAACAGCAGGACAGCGTTCGGGTCGTGGCAATTGAGTTGTTTGGCAGTCGCAGTTAATGGTTACTTTTCGGGTGACCTGCAGGCGGAGAGAGGCGGGGGGAGCGAATGCAACAGTTTTCTGTTAGCCGGAAAATGGTTAACTACTAAGGGAAAACATAGGAGAAAATATGGGAGTTTTAATTGAAAATGTAGAGTAATTCTTAAAGGGATAAATACTAAAAAACTCAGAGGAAGTGAAGTATAATTTACATTTTTAGTTTATTTTATAGAAAATAAAGTAATTAAAGCTTTAAGTTAATAAAAAATAATATATAATAAATAGTAATTAAAGCAATAAGTTGATAAAAAAAATATTTAATACTTCAAGCTTAATATAAACTATAAAATCTTTTACACAGCTTTAAAATAATATATTATTTAGGCACAGAACATAATAAATACAAAATTAGAGACTGAAAAGCATGGGAACGGCTAAAAAACGTCGCTAACGTTTTTAAATTATTTTGAAATTATTTAAATAGTCTTAAAAATTATTTTTTTAAAATTAAACTATAAAACAGTAAATAGAGAATGTAACATCATTTAAGAAAGATTTTGAAATTATATTTAAATTCTTAGAAACAAATTTTTTAAATCATTAAGTTTAAATTTACAAATTAAAATCCATTAAAAGTGTATCGAATTTTCTAGATTTTCGACTTTATTTAAAATATAATTATTAACTAACCAAAAATTAAACCAAAATAGATAAGTAAAATCTTCAAAATCAAAATTTAAGGACATCTTAATCATAACATTTATCCACTTCTGCTTTCTAAAATCTGCTGTTAAGCAACTTAAGGGGTGGTTTTGCCATACAAGCCAGCATTAACAGTGCCATAAAAATTTATCCGGAGGATATGTAAGCCATGTTACTGTAAAGTCTGTTGTGTTATGTTTTGCTCTGTTTGCCTAGTGTACATGCCTTCTGTTATGTTATTCTTTAAACCATTAACAGCACTGCTAGAAACTGTTAGATTTGTTGCCATTTACAGACAGGAGAGGAATCTAACAGTAGGACAGTTTCTGCTGCGAAACGGTTAAAATAGCCAAGAGATGTTAAGTTAAAAGAATGTTAAGAGACTCAACTCACATAAGACTTAACATGGGATTTCTGTTTAAAAAAGTTAACATTGCAGAAAATATTAACATAGCATAACATATCAGAAATTTTCATTTACATTTTAAAATTTATTTAAATATTAATTACAAAATGTAAATAAATTCAACAAAACGGTAAAAAAAAATGTATGGTGGAAAATATGAATTGCATTGAGAAATATATCAGCTTAAATTACTTCAATTTAACCCAAGAAAAAAAAAAAAACAAAATGCATTTCTCCCAACTCAGCTTCCTAATTTTCCATTTTCCGCCTGTCTAAGCAGCCACAATCATGCAGACACTGAAATTACATTTCGAAAACTATTTAAAACCGCATAAATATTGTATCGAAGATGTACGGCTTGCTGGGAAAACGAAAGAAATAAAGAAAAACAAGTGGAAAAATGCTAAGAGCAGGGAATAAATAACGCCGCCTTCGAAGGGTCACGGGTCACCCAGCGACGACGAGAAATAAATTGTATTTAGTTGTACAATTTATGGTCCCCCTGCAGTGGAAGAAGGAGGAGGAAACCCCCGTCACATCCTCGTACTTACACACATGCATAATTCACATGCATGCTGCGAGGGGAGGGGGCTTTAGGCGGAAAGGGGAGGACGCTATCGATGCATCTATGGGGACAGCAGGGGTGCAGCAGGAAAAGGAGGCTGAGGAGGGGCTGAGCACCCCGGGGTGACGTTTGGCGGCATGTCCTTTGTTTTTCACTCTGTTATTTTGTTATTTTCAAATTATTTATTGGCCAAACGAGGAGTGCAAGGCATCGAAATGGTCGCAGTAACAACAGAGAGCGGAATTTAATACTGGAAATTATATTTATAAGCTGAATTGGTGGAATTTCAAAAAAAAGAATACATTTTATTCTATGATGGAATTTTCCATAAGAAACATAAAAATAATAGAGTTTTCTAGAATATAATTATTAAATACAGCTTCTTAACTAACTTAAACTGTTCGAAATCCTATAACAAAATTTAACAAGGTACAAAAATTCTATATAAAAATATAGTTTTGAATATTAAGTAACACAAAATAATACAAAATGTTAAAAAATATATACAAAGAATTGTGTAATATTTTCTTTAAATTTGTTTTTGTAATCTCTAGGAAATACAATGAAATATCCTGGGGAATCCAAGAAGTACAAAATAAAAAATTCCTTCAATTTTTTTAATGGTACTCCCCCTACAAATAAAACCTTAAAATAAATCATCAATAAATCCCCCCAAAAAACAACAAAACTCCTTCACAATTACACACAGAAATCTATTAAAATCATTGCAATTAAAGGAGAATTATCCCTTTTGCTCGGTGCAGTGCAGCTTTCTTTCGCTCTCTCTCCATCGAACGTCCTGGCTAATGTGTAATTCAATAGAGTAAGTAATGTGCATCAATTTTCAGCTCAATAACGCATGGAATACAAATGCGAAACATGTGCAAATATGTGTGTGCGAGAGCAGAGAAAAGGAAGAAGGACACACGGGCAAACATCCGCAGAAATAAATATCTAATAGCGCGCAAGGAGCAGCAGCAGCAGCAGCAGAGAAAGAAGCTGGAGAAAAGCTAGCAAGGATGTGGAAGTGCGACTTCGAGGAGCATCGACATTGTGTGACGCGTTTCCGCTTCCGCTTCTTGCGGTTTCGCTGCTGTTTGTTCTTTGCTCTTAGTCCTCCTTTACCCTCCCCTCTTAGCCATGACTTTTGTCTGCATTTATTTGTTTTTTCGTCTTGAGAAAAACGTTTCAAGGTACCTCTAGGAGGGATATCCTTAGAGAGAGAGTATCTCAAGGTCTAGCAAGTAAATTTTCTTAATTTTCTACATTATTCGTTTTTCTTTTTAAATGTGAAAAATGTGAAAAGTGTGAAAAGTATTTACAGCCAGCGATCGTGCGCGAAAAGCTCACCTTCAATTGTTTGGAAAATTGAATTCTGTGGCAAAATGCTGAAATTTATGAGCAGTTAGGGTTGAGGTTAATGTTAATGCTGTTGGTGTGCCAACATCATTTGCATAACTGTGTTTTATTTGTCCACCAAACACGCATAAGGACACACACACAGGACACACTGGGCACACACAAGCAGGACACACTCTGCTGGCCACTTGGCGCAAACAAACAAGGATGCGAAAAGCTGGGCAAGAACAGTAGCAGCTCCTATCCCGGATGCCAAGATGCCAAGCTTGCAGCTTGCAAATAAACAAACAAACAGGGCTGCAGGACAAAAGGACAACAGGACACGCACCCAACTGACCGCACATCTGCACAGTTTAAGGAGAATGGGAATTGGAATTGGAGTTACCTGAGGCTCGTCTCTTCGGCGGGGTGCCTTCCTGCGGTCTCCATTAATCGGTTTCTGCGGTTTTCAGCGGAAGCAGAGATATTGAAGCGAGGATTAATTTCTTGACTACAAAAGTCTCTTAATCACTTAGTTTCCCTTGTTGAACCTTTAATTTTTAACTGACTGACACATAACATATGTGGACATAAAAATTATACCCAATTCACCTGCCAAGTCCTGGTGTAACCCGCAATTGCAACAATATATCTCGAGGCTCTGCCCCGCCAGCCTCGCTGCCTCTACCAGCTGTTAATTAAATATGTTGCCAGCCATTTCCCATACAAGTTAGCTCCATGCTTGGAAGATTTATTCCGGCTAATAGAGGTCCGTGCTCGGTGCTCGGAAGCGGCCACAAGAATTTCAATTTGCTCAAGAAATTGCGGCCGCAAAGGGAAGTGCAGTGCAGTGAAGCTCCAGGAAGTCCATCCGCAGTAGTCCATATCCGCAGGCAAGTCCATATGTGGCTGTCTGTCGGTATGTCCTTTGCTCGTCGAATTGCCTGTCAGTGAGCGAGGTCTAGCGATTGCCAGACACAAAATTTACACCAAAGGCGCAGCCCAGTGCCAGCTCATAAATTTTGCCAAGTGGAAAATTGCTCAATTTACAACCGGGACAGGGAGGTGTTGATTGCAGGAATCGGGTTTGTGTGGGAATCAGGAATCGGGTTTCGGGATTCTGCCACTTATTAATTTGTTTATGCGACTCTAATCACTCACACCCAATCCCCAGCCAGGAGGGGCGACGAAGCCGGCGGAATCCCAGCCAAACCGCAGGACCAACTTAAGATTCAGTTCATGAATGTCAGAATGTCTCCCTATCCCTTACCCCTCTCTCTCTCTCTCGCCCTGTTTCAGTCAACAACAAATGTTCGAAAAATTTGTTAACATCAAAAAGTACATTAAAGGCTCAAGGAATGCGCTTTCGTGCGGAAATTGCTTACGTGCGTGGCATTAGCAAATGACATCCCGCCGTATCCGTATCCGTATAAGACTCGTCCTGCCGCGTCCCCGCCCCCCAAAAATTGAGGCTTTCGTGGCCTTGTGGAACTTGTCGCCTTGTGGCCCGTCCTCAGCCATTGGCCATCGGTGGTGGATTCCGGCTCGAAGGCAGCTACTGCGCATGCCAGGGGCCAGGGCAACAGGTGTGTTGGGTTTCCCCTAGTGCCACAGACATTCAGCGGCTCTGTTGGAGACTTTAGCTGCTGGTCACCACCTCAACCGATACCCATACCCATTGGGAATCCGAATCCCACTTTGCCGCCGGGTGACAGTTCGAGGTCTCCGTCCCCTCCTCGAACGGCTCACGTAGCCGGCAGTCGAAGCTGAGGCCACTTCACTACAAAATAATTAAAAATTGAACACACAGAGCTCTGCGGAAAAGGAGACAAACAAACAGCTAGCAAATGACACTCGCCACGGAATGGAATGGAATGCAATGCGATCTGTCAGGATGCGACCCTCTAGATACAAATGCACTGAGAGAATGAGGGGGAAAGCAGGGAAACAAATGAGATGGATTTGGATAAATTATCATAATTTGGTTTACAGATTTATCAAGCAATCGAATTTTGGTCAGAGTGCACGAACCAGTTTAGAATTATAGCGACAAAGGAAATAAAAAAAGGCTTTATCTCTGAAATGTTGCTTCAAAAAAATCGAATTAAATATCTGAAAGCTAATTTGGACATTCTTCATTTCCTAGAATATTTTTCAAAAGAAATACCCTCAAAACTTTCTCAGTGCCTTCCCCTATATATTGTCAGTTGTCATCATCCTCTGGTTGTTGTTTTTTTTCGCTCTGATGCTGCTGCTTTTGCTTCTGCCGCTGAAACTGTCGCTGTCGTTGTCATTGCTGCTCATTTTACACAAACCAACAAAGGCCAAAGGCGACCCAACACGAAACACGGCAATCACCCAGCAGGACCTCCTTGGTACTTTGGTCCTTCACTCCTTCATTCCTGCTCCTGTTGCTCCTCGCCTGCAGCTGCTTAAATAATTTTCGCGATGGGGTGCAGCCGCGCGCGGTTCGTCAGTCGCGGGATATAAAATGTCAATAAGCTCCAATAACGCAATTGACAAGCTGAGACAGCAGCCGCGCCAACAATAAACGAGAAACGGTGCTCTCAAGGATGAGCGGCTGCTGTGGCTGCTGGGAAAGGCTTGAGAGAGACACGGGTTTGGAGGAGGATGCAGTGGCCAGCGAGGCGTGCTCTAACTTCCAGCATCGACATCTCGGATTGCCCTGCGGGATCAAGACAGCGCAGGAACAGGACCCCAGCTCCAGTCTAGAGAAAGAGCAGAGTAATTTCAAGCTTAAGGAAGCTACAAATTGATTACGAAATGGGAGGAACTTCAAGGATGATTGGAAGATGCAAGCTATAAAAATCAATCTTGCAGCTGGAAATTATATAAACCTCGATTTAGTTGGTTAACTCAAGTTATTAAAATTTTTAAATACACTTTTTTCTGGTTAAGAACTCATTTAAGCTTAGACACGAGCCTCCTGTTGCTTCGCCTTGGTAATGGGCGAAGAGGAGCTCGATCCAGAGCCCGATCCCGATCCCTGGGCCATTTCTCGCATCTCCTCTGAAGAGCGACCTATGACAATGCGTCGACTCGATTTGGGAGTTCGCTCCAAGGACTTGTCAATGGATCTTCGGGGAGTTGTGCGCAGGCTGGAGACGGGTGTGCCAGCCACAATGGGTTTCTTGTTGTTCCAAACACAAAGCACAAATCGGATCTCCTTGTTAAAGGCGGCCTTGAAGGTGAGCTGGAAAAAGGAGGAATCATTAGTTAGGATTGTAACTAAGAGGTAAACCTCCTCTGCTCACCCTCTCCTCCAAGGCCACCTGCTGTACGTAGACCAGAAACTCGGTGATGCCAATGAGAAAGGCAATCAGGATACCCACATAGAGCGTATAGAAAATGCCACGCAGCTCCTCGAAGGTCATGTCAGGTGTGGCATCGGGATCTGGTTCCTCGAAGCAACTGGCATTCGGATTTTTCCACCACTTCTGCTTGAGATCGTAGAGATGACCCCGCTCGCTCAGCCTCAGGATGGCCACACTCAAGTTAGACCGATACTCCGCACCAAAGGGCACAGCAATGGCATAATGTTTCTCTCCAAACTTCTCGCCAACCGATCGAAGATCGCAGTGCAGCTCACGATGGTACTCTAAGGTAGTTGTCTCCATGAGAAACATGTAGTCACCCCGATTCTTCTGTACTCGCTCCACTCCCTCCAGATTATCCTTGGTGTAGGCCGAAGGGTCGTCGTTGTTCATCAGATTAAAGGCCAAACGATAGACAGTTTCGTTGGAGTCAGCCAGGAGGTTGTAGGTACTGCCACCGTAAATGGTGCCAAATCTTACTTTCTTTTGACCACTCAGATCTTTGAGATTGGCGATACTGCCCTCCATTTTGGAACTGGTCAAGAAGGCAGCCAAGTTGGCGGTATAGGAGTTGGCTATGATGATGGCGAAAATCCACCAGGTGGCTTCAAACATGCGAACCTAAAAAAATTGGGTTTTATAATTAAAATAAATATATAAATGAGCAAGTAAGAAAAGAGCAACTAAGCAATAACTAGACAAGGGAAAAAGTAACTAACAAAACTATTAACTGAAACAGAAATTAAACGAGCTATCGAACGAGTCATAGAGCGAGTAACTGAATCATCTAGTGCGAATTACTAAAAGAGCAAATTAGCGAGTAATGGGCGAGTAACCAAGAGAGCAACTGACCAAGTAGCTTTTGCGAGTAACTTGGAAGGAAGCGAGTAAATTGAAGAGCAAACGAAATAAACGAATAACTGAGAGAGTCAATAAGAGACTAACAGAGCAAGTAAATGAGAGAGCAACTCAGAAAAAGAGAGGAAATAAGAGAGAACACGGCGAGTAAAAGATAGCTTAGTTATTATATTTTTAAGCTTTAATAAGCCTTATAAAAACTAACTCAAATAGCAATAGAGCGAGTACCTGATCGAGTAATCAAGAGAGGTTGAGTAACTTTGCATGTAACTCAGAAAGAGCTAGTACCTAGAAAAGTATCTGAGCGAAAAACCGAGTGAATACCCCAGCGAGTGAGCAACTAACTCTCACCTGTGGACTCTTGGGCAGAATATCGCAACCAGCTGTCATGATGGAGGCCACCGTTAGCCAGCCAGTGTTGTGAATGTCCCATGCGTTCTCCAGCGCCTCCGGATCGCGATTGCAAGGATGCGGGTTCTCCCACTCCATCTTGGCAATCCGGGCAACGATCGTCTTGAGGAAGGTGACCACAAACACCGATATCAGGACCCAAATCCAGACCTCCCCGCCGAAGGGCGCCAGATACGCGTCCAGGGGCTTCTCCACATGCGGACTCTTGTAGGCCAGGATACTGACGCCCAGCTGCATGAAGGGCACGGTGAAGTCCACTGCGGTCTTGCGTGCTTGTGTGATGGTCAGGTCGCAAATGCCCATGTGGGCGTCCTTTGGGAATATAATTTATAAGTCTTTATATAGAGAGTGAATTAAATTACTCACATTATTGATAATCTCGCCGATGATGCCGTTCCACTGCTTGGTGTCCTTGTCCAGCTTGCCGTACTGCTGATCCGCCACCGGAATGAACTGATACTCGAAGCCCATCTCCTGGGCAATGGCATCGATGAGGTCCACGGCATAGCCCTGATATTGGGCATTCCCCGTCATATTCAGCTCCACGGCAGTGTCGTTGTAGGAGAAGTAGGGCGGTCCTATCCTCGTGGCCACTCGGTAGATGATCTTCTTCTGCACCTTGGCGTCCACATTCAGCTGCGTTATCTGGCCCCTGGGATCCCACACCGCGATGCCTATGCCATCGAGGGGATCGTAGACCTCTATGTTGAACGTTATCCGCTGACCTTCATCATCGAACTGCAGGCTTGTTGTCCGGAAGTTGGTGCTATTCACGCCGGAAGTCTGCAACGGCAACACCTCGGCAATTAACTTGTAGTTCCCTCATCCCCAGACTCTCTCAGTGCACTCACCCCTTTCATGAGGCGTGTGAGGTAGCGACCCATGGCCCAGGTGCGACCTCCGGAGGAGGCAAAGTCACAGGTTATGCGTGGCACTGCCATCCGGTCGGGGTAAAAGAAGCTGGCGTTCCGCCAGGATTGCTCAAAGAGATGCAGGGCATCGTGGATCAGGTCGTGGAGGAGAGTGCGCGGCGACTCGTTGCTCTCGTAAACAACGTCGTCCTTCTGAATGACATAGCCATAGGGCTGGGAGTACTACTCAAGAGATATATGTGGTTTAGATATTGCTAAAGTTTTCAATTGAACTCACTGGTGGAGGATCAGGATTGAGCAGAAGCCGAGCTGCTGTTATATTCACAGCAAAAGTCTCATTGTCGGCGGAGAGTTCCTCCAGATGATCGGTGTAGGTATCCAGATTGGTCAGAAAAATGTGCTGAGTTGTAGAAGGAGAAGAAATTAGCTTACTTTAAGGGATATATATCGGTTTGCAGAACTCACATTAAACTGCCCAGTTAGACCAAATTCCGAGGAGGCATTCAAAAGCTCCACCAGCATGCCAGGAGCACAGTCCAGAACCACTCGCCTCTCGCCCCTGATGCTCTTCCACATGACCCGATAATCATCATCCTTGTGGAACTTTCTTACCCTAACCACTTCGTTGTGGACCTCACGCAGCTGCAGAAGGTCCTGCAAGCGAGCGGCAGCCTTGACTGTAATTTAAAAAAGATTTTAAGTAATTTTTTAACTGTCGAAAACCGTTAAAAACCTATCCTTGCTTTCTGACTTACCATCGTCTGCATCATAGACTATGGTAAACTTGCGCCACCCAAAATTCTGGACAATATCCGCATAGGCCTTGGACAATATCACCTGGGAGGGGTACAAATTCAGAGTCATCTGATGGTTGGGTCTCTCCTCCAAATGCTCCTCGTCCGCCACATCGAATTCAATGTGTGGAATGCCGGTATTATTGCAAACCAAAGCTATAATATCTACGAAAAAGAGAGGCAACGAGAGAGAACAGATCACTCATACGCTCTGTTGACAAACAGAGAATTTTCCTCTGCTTCTTACACTTTGGAAAAGCTTTTTTCCATTCTATTTTGCTTACATTTTCTATACAAATTTGTGCCCCGCACACTTACCGCTCGCCGCCTTTGAACTTGGTCCGAAAATAGCCGCGACACCATTATCCACAAGATCGCAAGCTACAAATTCACAGAGAATTTTCATTCAAAATTTAATACATTTCCTGGGAAAATTGTGAAACTTACCCTGCTCTTGCATGGTGACACTGCCATCCTCGGGTTTTAAACGTTTTATCAAAGGAAAGAAGCGCAGAGTTTGCTCCGTTTCGGGACCATTGATGGCACTGATCACCTCCAGGAACTCCTTTTCCAGCTCCAGTTCATCGTCGTAGAAGAAGGCACCTGCAGGAAATGTTTGGAACTGAGAAGGGAACTTGAAAACCCCGACTGTCTCTCACCAATGTTGATTTGTTGCTCTTGGCTGTGGGAAACGAAAAACGCACTCCACATGCAGCTGAGCACAACAATGCGGTGCCACATGCCTGCCAGCCTGGCTGCCTCTGCCCTACCCTGGAATTTTCAGCTTAGAATTTGTGGCCAGCGGCGTTGAGCTATTTCCGAAAATATTTCGTTTTTCATGCGGGAAATGCGATGGCGCTGGCGAGACCACGGCAACTGGGGAAAGCTCTTTTGGACATTGGAGATCGAAGGTAGGGAATGGAGAATGAAAATCCAAGAAGAGAAGGCGAAGAAAGGCGAACAGCTGCTGGGAAAGCTCTGTCAGCTGGTCAGCACCTGTCGCAAAATGGAAATAAATAAATAGATGTAAGAAATCTTTGTTAAAATATATAAATTATAAACTAACAAACTAAAGAAAAACAATTTAATTGTGTTTTTAAAGTATTTAAAACATGAACAAATAGGCATGGAATTAAATAATATATCTATGTGGATTTTTATCTTATTTCTAGCTTTAACTCCTATTAAAAACCATTACAACCTTTAGTATTAGACAAAATCCCTAAAACTCAAGCCCTTTCTATACCTTTTCCTTCTAGAAAAAACTGTTATATTAAACCAAAAGGACAAACCTTTTCAAAGGCAACCAGCGATTAGCTCCCTAGGGGTTAGAAGTAACCCCATTAAAGTCGGACACGGTTCAATCAGCCGACGAACCTGGCGGAGACGCCGCCAGGTTGGGTTGCAGACCCATTGAAAAGCGATGAGGTGTCAATTTTTCAAGGCAACAAGGGGACAGAGCCATCAGGGTTTTTCGGGGATTTGCATAAAGGTAGCAGAGGCGGCAGCGCTCAGCATTCAGTCGAGCATACTCCTAATGGCCGCAGGAGGTGGAACTCTAACTGGGACTGGGACTGGGACTGGAACTAGGCCACAAAAGCCCAACATGGTAGCAACAATATGGCCGCTGGTGTCATTTTAGCCTTTCGCCGCAGTGTTTGCTCAAAGGATTTTGATGATGCCGAACACGTTTTGTGTTTTAGACGCTGTTCCGCACCTTTTGCCACCTTTTTAGGCCCCGAAATTTGAATAATTCCCACCCACTCACAACCGTTAATATTCATTTGCGGAGGCAGGGAGCAGCTA
Organism: Drosophila tsacasi; assembly: GCA_018904565.1. Lineage (NCBI taxonomy): Eukaryota > Metazoa > Arthropoda > Insecta > Diptera > Drosophilidae > Drosophila > Drosophila tsacasi. Next base: position 31,183 of record JAEIHY010018432.1, read on the forward strand.
GCATGGGCGTAGCCGGGCTAAATCCAAATATTCAATATGCCGCTGATGATGATAAATGCCTTGCAACTATTCCGAATTGAATACCATTAGCAGGGGAATTTTCCGCGCTGTTATTTCTTTTTTCCTTCTTGTTTTCTTTTCTCTTTTTTTTTCGATTAAAACTTTGTGGAATTTTCGTTGGCTACTGCGCGCGGTAATCAAGCCGAGGGGGAGAAGGAGGATGAGGAGAAAAAATACTGGTCAGGCACACTTGCAAAACATTTTCTATTACACGAAAATATTTATGGCTACCAGGCGGAGGGGATGATGCTCCACGTATGAAAGGAATGCCCTGCAGCAGATACCCAGACCCAGACTCCTGGACTACCAAATCCCACCCCACAAAAAGACAGACAAAAAAAAAAAGGAACCGAGCTCAGAACACAGAACACCCAGCAACGGGAGCACAACAAATCCAAATCCTGGCCACAACAGCAGAAGAATCTGCAAAACTTTTCGCTAGGTAATAATACCCTGGATAAGGGGCACGGGGAACTCCCTACTCCCCGGCTAGTGCAGAAAAAGTTTTTAATACTTGCCATAATGTTGCCAAAAGGATTATCCAAAAGAATGACTTTTAATGGAGACAGGAAGTAAGCGCATAACAGACAGAAGTATTAACTGTTTCCTTCCGCTTGCGGGGAGTTCTTCTTCCTTCGCAGGAATCCTGGCGAACCTCGGCACACATATTTACAAAACTGTCAGTTCCTAAGCGCTCCTCGCTTCTCCTGCTCCTTCTCTGGCATCCTTTAGTGCGTGTCCTGTGGCTGCCATTGTGTGTGTGTGTGTGTGTGTGTTTGTGGCACGTAAGCTGTGCGGAAATATTGCAACATGCTCATAACGGGCGGAGTCCGGAGTCTGAGGCTGAAAGGCTTATGACGATTACTGTTCCATTCCGAAGGGCATTACGATTTGTCCGAAAAGGTTGGCATGATCGGAGGTGTGTTCTTTAAAACTTCAAATTTTTTCGAAATTTTTTACGGGTTTAATTGTTAAAATAAATATTTAAATATTAATAGTCTTTCGGGGTATTATAATATCAGGCAGAAACACAGTGAAGACGTCATTTCCGACCCTATAATATACATATATATTCTTGATCGGCATCAACAACCGAGTCGATCTAACCGTAAATGGTAGAACAACATTTTTTTTTTAATTTCGAAGTTTTTAAGGGGTTTAATTGTAAAAAAAAATTAAACAAATTTATAACAATTTTCCTAATTGAAATTAATATATTTTTATCTTAGTTATTATTATTTTAAGCTTTAATTCTTTTTTTTTGTAAATAAAAGGGATATTTATTCTAAAAAAATATTAAAAACTGTGTTTTGGTTATCAACGCCTATTAAATATTATAAAATATAAATTATTATAATATAATATTTATATAGCTATTTAATAACTATTCTCTTTTATTTCTCCCAAAACTAAATCCTAGAATATTTCCTGTGTCGATTCCCATTGTAGCTACTTTTTCCCACTCTTATTTTCTCCTCACAAAACGGTAACAAACAAAAAAACACACAGACCAACTGTCGACTGTCGAGTGTGGAGAGTACATTTCTTAGCCGGGATTTGGGATCTGGGATTTGTAAGCAGAGTATATGTACATATATTCCTTCCCTGGTCAATGATTGCCACTCGGCGGCGACGCCTTCCGGCTTCAAGCTGGCGCAGCTTTAACCTTTTCTCCCCGACTTTTCCAATATAGACTTTCCTCTCATTTTGCATTTTAATGAGTTTCGCCTGAAATATGAGGCGCAGGAGGAGCGATGACAACAGCGGGCGCCATAATTTTGCATCCTTCGCCTGTCGCTTGTTTTTCTTCTCCTCCTCGCCAGCTCACTCTTTCCCTGGCCGTGGTATTTTTCTAAGAAAGTGTCCTAAGTCGGCTTCATCGTCGTGTCCCTGGGCTGCAGGATATTGCTTTAATTGAAATTTATGCTAAATAGATTGACACTAATGAGCAATGGCTCTGGCTTCCTGTTCCTGCTCCCTGCTTCAGCTCCAGCTGCCGGCCAGGTAATTCCCGGCAAGACTATCTGCATAATTAAATTGCTTCTCAGCATTTTTGTCGTTCACCGGAGGGGGGATGGCTGGGGACTATGTCAACCGAATTATTATTATTATTTTAGCATTTTTATATGAGCCTGAGCCGATCCCATTTGCATGGAGCCCGCGGCCAGGCCCGGAGCCAAGTGTCACCCAGCTGACAAATGGCTCAAGTTGTGTCTCTTCCGCTGCCACTGAGTGCTCCACTTCCGTTCCGGATGCGACTTCGACTTTGGCGACATGTGTAGCTGAGAGCTGAGAGCCGAGAGTCTCTTAGAAGATCTAGTAGTTGGATCAACACAGAAAAATTGGGCATACTTAATGGCTTAAATTGTTTTGTTTTGAATCGAAAATAGGGATACTATATATTAATAGAAATAAATTAAGGAAATTCTGCATAAAACCATAATCTTTAATGCTTACTGGAATATATTTAGAAAGAAAATAATCTGAGATAATATATGAATGAATATATATATTCGATGTGTTATTGAATAGCGAAAATATCGAAAAGTAATATATATTACTATTTAAAATACCCAAAAATATCGATTTTATTATCAAATGTAAAACATTTGCAAGTAAAACAAAAGAATGACCAATTTATTGTCAAAAGAATCGAAAATGTGGATAAGTATGATTTATTGCCAGTTGAAATATCGAAAAAAATCGTTATATTTGTAATATCGAAATTGTTCATATCGGAAAATGTTGCATTTAATATAATATATCGATAATATAGATATACCATATATACATATATCGATATAACAAACAGAATATCGATATATAGCTCAGATTTCTACAGTTACGTAGAAATATCAATATATATCGACCTTTATATCGAACAATAATACAATATCGATATATTGATCGATTTTAAATGGTAGATATATACCTAAAAAATATATACGAGGGTCGTTTGATAAGTCCGTGACTTTTTGAATAAAATATATTTTTTTC
>JAEIHY010018433.1:0-32882 GCA_018904565.1 Drosophila tsacasi
GCTGCAAGGGTATACAAACTTCGGTTTGCCGAAGTTAGCTTCCTTTCTTGTTTTAAAATAGTTTAACTATTCTTCAAGCCCAAAACTTACCCTTAATTATTGACATTGTGCCACTTTTTGTTTATGCCACGTGTGTTTTTATTATTTAATGTTAAGATTTTGACAATTCTTATTGTACTCCCATTTTGTATATGTTAATATTTTACCAATTAAATATATTTAATAGAAAAGGCACAAATTTATCTTAATCAAATATCTAGCTTCCAGCTAATTGGTATTTTGTCACAACTATTTACACTTTCAATCCTGAACATCCAGAAAGCTTCTCAAATACATAAACACTTTGTTATCTGAGGAAACACTCTCCCGAGTAATAACGAATTTAGGGAAGTATCAATTGCTTGGTATCAGAACGCAGCCCGACCAGCTGCGTTTGCGGAACTCGCCTTCCCCCTTCCGTTCACGGTTTGTGGTTGGCGGTTTTAGTTGACTCGGAAGCAGGAGAGCTTGTCTTGCTATCAATATGTAATCAATGCTTTCAAATAACTTTGCCATTCGCAACAAGGCTTTTGTTTTGCACAAATCAAGAGACTGAGCACCGACGACATTGGCGGGTTCAGAGTTGGGTAATGGCATCGCCTAAGCCAGCAAGCCAGACGAAACAATGCACGCCAGGAGTGTGGTGGAGTGAATTGGAGCAGAGTTGAGCAGAGCAGGGACTCTGAGATGGCGTGTGTCGCCAGCCTGGGGCGCACACAAGGGATTTCAATAAGACGCACACAATCTGTGCTGAAAGCTTTAACAATATAAGTGAAAATTTCGCCAGAGCCTCTAGATAGAGGGAAAAGGATATTATCAGGAGCTTTGATCCTTGCACCCAGAGTAACAGATCGTGCAGATAGCAAGAAAATATAAATTTAAACCTAATTTTTTCTGTTTTTAATATTTACTTATAAATTTTTATGATTAAATATTTTTTTATAATAAAGGAACATTAAGTTCCCGGATACTCGATAATAATAGTTTTTTATTTACAGTTTCTTTACCTTCTTAAAATAAAATTTTACATTTATATACAGAATCCTAACTCGAAAACGAACTTTAAACTGTGCCATCGCTAGGACTACTTAATGTTGCGGTTAAAGGGAACAGGACAATGCGACATGTGTAGCCGTGCATCCGAGTATCCAAGTATCCAAGCATCCCAGTGTCCCCGTATCTGAGAATCTAAGTATCTTCCATGTTGCCAGCCAGACAACGCAGATTAGCCCCGAACCGGGGGCCCAACACTCGAGACCTTCGTGAGAGACAAAGGCACTCGACTGGGACTTTAATGAATAACAACATGAAGGGGTGCGGAGCAGTAGGAGCTGGCATCCACATCAATTACATTGCGGTTGACTGCCATTGCCAGGGACACTCACCTAATGGAGCCGCAGGAGGAGGCAGGAGCACGTCCGCATATGAATATGAAATACAGAAGAAGCATCCATGTGTGTGCGGCCATATCGATGAAAATCAATTCCACTGTCATTTGGGAATCTCTCAATCGGCATTCGGCAATCGGCAGTGGGCCCAAGCAGCTGAAACTTTTGTGTTTGTGGCACTGAATTGCCAATAGCAGCATCTCAAGTTGATTCTGCTCCATTATCTGTGCAATTTGGAGCTTGGCGGCTGCAACTGTCGGTTTCGATCCACCTACCTTTTTGACCTCTTCGCCTGCGGCTTATTGGCCAAATTAGTTTTGCCTGATTGCAAATTGTACACTGCCCCTCCATCCGCCTGACAGGACGTAAATTCAATGTCCTGGTTGTATATGTCATGGCTTTATGTTGCCGACGTTTTAAACCCGACCACATCCACTGCCCCCGTCCCCTTAGCCTCGACATCTCACCCTGCTGATTTATGTTTATGGGCTTGGCAAATATTTGCGCCACTTCAAAAGCATTATGATGATTATTAGCATTGTTTGCCATCGTAGTAAAACTGTCATACGTGTCTGGCTGGCTGTTGCCCAACATTTGCAGTCGGTATACTATGGTATAGGAAAAAAAGAGCATCGCCAAGTGGAGCTCCGACTGTATGCTGAAGCTGAAGCTATAGCTGTATGGCTGTAACTGTAACTGTAACGGACAAACGTGAGACGTGACCGACGTGATGTTTATGCGAAAATATTCCCCCGTCATCTGAATAAGTGCGATTGCGAGTGTGAGCAGCGGCATTAGCATCCGACATCTGAACACATACAAGTATGTATTTCGAGAAGCATGCCCATCATCAGCGCATTCCACCAGAGTCGACTAATCGCCTAAGTACGGCACAGCTTCGGGGGAGCCCTTAAAACTGGGCCCAAATCGAAGGCCTCGTCTGTCATTGTCTGCTGAAAGGGGAACTCAACCAAGGGGAAAAGTTGGAGTTGAATCACTGAATGGTAACGGTATCTAAATTGGAGAAAGGTTTTATGATTTTTTGTTTTATTTTTAAAGAAAACTCTGGTTTTAATGTTATGAACTAATCAGGCCTTAAAATTTAAACTTAAACCATTTAAAAACATAATAATGATTAAAACTCTTCTTATTTTAATACAAATATTCCCAAATTGTACTAAGATTGCTGGCAGCATTCTGGGCCAAAATTCGAACTAGCAGCAAGACAACTGCGTGACAATGCGAGGCCCCAGCTCGGGCCAGGCCAAAAGTGGCTGGAAAACTTTGTGCCCCCTAAGAGTGGCTCTCCGGCAGACTTTTCGTGCATATGGAGCCGGAGATGGTGCTGGAGCTACAAGAACAACGACAACGCAAAGGACACGGAGCAAGACAGCGGGAATCGCACCCTTGCCACCCCTACCGCTGCCGCCATTTTCAGTGTAAATATTTAAACAATAATAAGTTGGCGGAAAAACGTGGGGAAAACTCTTATGTTGCCGAGCGCGCCAAAGTGAGGCAAACTTTTGTTATCTTTTCACCATGAAAATAGCACGAAATTGAACTGGAAAACGATGGCGCAGCCAGACAGGGTTAGGCGGTAGGTGGTGCTAGGTGGCACATGGCAGGTGACAGGCGGCATGGGAGACTACATATCGACGCGGTTCGACAGGCAGACGGGTTGAAAGCATTGCACGTGCACTAATCATCGCGGATGACGGGAACCTGGGGGAGTTTTGTTGGGGTATCGCCTTTCATGTTTTCAATTAGCGTTAATGTCAGTGCAGCGGCCGATGACTTCGGATCCGCACCTGGAAACTATCCTATTCCCATTGGTAAATGTTTGACTTTTACACACAAACCGCTACCAAGCTAAAATAAAAGCTTGTTGGTGGACGGACTATAATTTCAGCAGGCCCCTAATTTGGGTTCTTTTAAACAGAGGATTTTCACATTGAACCCCTTCCAAGCTCAAATAAAGGCTTGTTAGTGAACGGACTATAATTTCAGCAGTCCTTAATTTGGGTTCTTTTAGGCAGAGGGGCATTGAGTTTCGAAAGGCCGAAAAATATTCGATATTTTGTCAATTAGGTTGATTTAGCGATATTAGGGGTCCTAGATAATTCAAATAGAGTTTTAATTACCTAAGAGAATTATCCCAATTCAACACTATTTATATTATATATTTAATATTCCCTCTATTGAGATAAATGCTCACCGATCAAGTTGAGCTTGGGAAAGGCTTTTAATGAGGCTCAAGTTTCTGCAACTGGAAATTAATTTCCGACAAGTTCAATCCATCATTTATGCTGAACCACCTCCACCCCGGTAACTTCTTTATTCATGCCGTAACTGCTCTATAAATATTATCCGAGAAAGTCTTGCCTTTAGCCCGAAAATGTCATTTGCATAACCGTCAATCATACGCGGCGTATGGTGGCTGTGGCTCTTGGTGTGCCACCTTGTTTGTTTCTGCTCCACCGAGTGTGCACATAACCACACACATACAATGCAGTGCGCACACACACCCAGCGAACCCTAACCCAGCATATGTTCGATGGCATTGGAAATTTTGCTTCTCGATTTGCGTTTGCGTTTTATTTCGAAATTGAATTTCAGCACTGATTATATTTTTTCCTTCCTTTCAGACCCACTCCCGGATACGGGTCTGGAATATGTTGCCGGGTATTGGGGCTGCTTTGATTGGGGGCAGAGTGGGGGATTCCCCTGTTGTTTGCGCTCTCTGCTTGCCGGGGGTGCATAAATAAGCGCCACTCAATTATGCAGACTGTGGGCGAAACAGCTATAATCCTTTATCCTTCCTACCTGCGACGTGTCGATTTGATTTGCTTTGCAATTTATTTTTGAATTGCGCTGACAAGGACACACATCGAACAGGCATACTATATGGTATTTGTATAATGTTTCCTCTGGCTAAAACGCTGAGAAGCTTAATGGCAAATTCCGCACTCACGATCTTGGGCAACATTACCCCCAAACTTTGATGTGATTTCGATATTTGCCTTCACACTTGAAGCGCTCTCGGCTTTTATTTCAAAAGGGATCTTTATTGAGGATTTTTAATTTGCAGTAAATTGAGCTGGCAATTAGCTGCTTGATAAGAAATTTTATTTTTTCTGTGTTTTGGTTTTTGCATCGTCATTAGCAGGAATTTAAAACCTTTTTTCGGGATGGCTAAAGTTTGGGTCAATGCAAATATTTCATTTGAAGTGACACGACGCTGGAAATTTGTCTGAATTCTCCCCTGGCCTCACTGAGGGTATTTAAATGTGGCCCATTACGTTTTATATTGCCATTTGCCTTTGAGGTTTTGTGTGTTACATTTAATTGCAAATTTCTGTTGAAAAAGTCCCACTTGACTCCTTCCTTCCCTTTGGTTTTCTTCCTTCATTTCATTTCGGTTTACTTTCCCGTTTGCCAGGCCTCGAACGTTCAACTCATTAAAAAGTGAAACAGAAAGGAGTTCGGGGACGGGTATGTTGGGGATGTTAGTCTATTTACTCGACACTGCAGTAATTTCCCAGCAATTATTGGCCAATTCCGGCAAACGCTTTAAACGCGCTGCTGAAATATGCGATGGGACAGCTGTGTGTAGTGTTTGGCTATCTCCCAATGGTTTTATAAATATTTAATGACTCGACCACAAAAATTTATTGACATTTGATTTTCCTGTTTGATGGGCTTGGGCGTTGACACAGCGACAGGCCAATTATATGTATTAATTACATTTTTACCCCAGTCCATTCAGTGCTGGAATTAATTTGAATTAAGCAGCGAGAGGGAGTAACAAAATATGGCCTGAAGTTTAATTAAAAAAATGCATGAAATTATTTTAAAAATTGCAAATAAACTGCTGGCAGCGAAATACCATGCAAAAGCCTGACAATAAGCGCGATGATCGAAGTACTTCGTTCGGCAATTGTAAAATTAAAGAAAAACGCCGCTCGCCACTCAAGTTGATGGAAAAATGTCAGCAACAGTTGGGGCCATGGAAATGCCTGAGCTGGGAAATCAAATTAAAATTTCCAGCCGTATATATGTACATATATAGGTTTATGCAATAAAGTGTATGCCGAGTTGTGCCAGCCATCATTTCAATTAAGTTGGCAATTGTTGGTCAAGTAAGCAGCCTCTGCCAGCTATCCGGACAGCGGGATGCCCTGCTCGTATCGGCAATCAGCATATTTGCTGGCTGTGGCTTTAACCGCCTGGCCGCACATAATTAGTGTCATTGCCAGCGACGCCAGCGAGTTGGCCAGCAACTACATACATACTATACATATATGGCCGGCGAAAGGTAATTCGGAGCCCATGGCAAAGACAATTGAACTTTTGATAAATTGCGGCCTGGCAGCAACAGCTGCTGATCTTATTACGGATGTCGTTAATGGAATATTTTCCAGGCCACTCAGATGGCCTACATATGTATGTAGGTATATGTGTGCATGTGTGACATCGCCAAGTATTAATATGGAATATTACGCATTCGCACAGTTAACAGCTGAACTGTGTCAGGGCTGAAGGTGGAAGTCTTCGATGGTTCGGAACACTTACGCAGAGTGCTTTTAAATGGAATAAAAACTGTAATTTAGTATTTACCACTAAAATGTTAGGTATGGAATATTAAGAAGAGTTAAAATCAGCGCTTCTTAGCTTAATTCTTCAAAAGAAACTAATTTAAGATCTAAAAAAAACCTAGAATTAACTCAATATTGAAAAGAAATTATTATTACCCTAATCATTCCTTAATTTTAAATGTTTTTTTAAGATATCAAAACACAAAAGTCGTGAAAAAAAAATATTTCTTTCGTTTATTCGCTTTATTTGACATGCAAGTAAGAATATTGATTTAAGTGTTAAGTGTTCAAAGTTTGTCGTCGGCCAAGAAAGCAATTATTTCGCAGATTCTCATTTTCCCTTTTCGCCGTAAAGTACTATTTACCTATTCCGCTTTATCCTTTATCCTCCCTAGCCTTGGCTTGCGCCACTCTGCTGATTTTCCGTGAATTTTTTCCAAATGCATTGGCAATAAATCGAGGCGGTGGCCTGGCTTTGAATCGCGGGCGGTGGCTGGGTTAACCCAAATGGCAACAAATTAGAGCTCGAACTGTTTTCAGCTTGTTCTAATTCTTCGCCTCGCTGCCCGTTGAAAAATCGAAGTCACTCTCGCTGCCGCCCACGGGGGGCGTGGTCGCATTTTGAACCGAGGAGGCGTTGGTCGCGGTGGCGTTTGCGGATCCGGATACGGCGGAGGTGGAGGATACCGCGGGTCCGGGATTTGCGGCTGGGGTCGGTTTCGCGCTTGAGCTATCATCCGTTTCGCTGCTGTCAACGAAATTAACGCGCTTCTTCTTCTTCTGCTGCTGCTGCTGCTGCGCATCATTAGGCGCCGCTTGTTTGTCTGTCGTCGAGAGTATCGATGTGGGTTTGAGGGGTTTATTGGCGGCTTGGCTGGGTTCCGGGGCAGCTGGAGCAGCGGCAGCAGCAGAAATTTCTTCCGCTTCCGGGACTTCCTTTTCAGTCACTGGATACGCTTCCTGCTGCTGCAGCTCCTCCTGCGGCTGCTGCTGCTGTTGCTGCTCTGGCTGCTGCTGATGTTGCTCATACGCACTGTAGTCGTAACTCTGCACCGCACCGGCGTCGTACTCCTGGCCCTCGTAACTGCCATCCGGCGCATACTGGGTCGCATTGGGATCGGCTATGTACTGGCCGGTGGCCTCGTCGTATATGTAGCCCGGATAGGCGTTGGGATCGTAGCCGCCCGCATACTGGCCGGCCTCGTAGTTGCCGTAATCAATATTGGAGTACTCCTGTGGCACGGCCACCTCGCCACCGGTATCCCCCGCTGTTGCTGCTCCCCCTGGAACTTCAGAGGCCGCTACCTGAACAGGTGCATCACCGGCAGCCCCGGCATCCGTGGCATACGCCTGATAGTCTGTGGGATTTCCGATTTCGCTGTAAAGCGGCTCCGCCGCCGCGCTCTCTGGTTGCAGGTTGCCCGAATCGATGCTGGCGTAGATGGGCTCGCTGGCATCGCCATAACTGCTGGCATCGTATTGCCCGTAACCGGCCACCTCCGGCTCCAGCTGTTGTTGCTGCTGCTGCTGCTGCTCCTCCACCTCTCTCCTTTCCGACTCGGTTGGCGATGTATTGGTTACCAAATTTTCGAAAAATCCCGGCGTTGGCGTGGATCCACCGCCTGCTGGTGCGGTTCCAGCAACTGCTCCAGCTCCTGCTGCTGTCGCATTTCCTGTCAAACGTTCGCCGTAAATGGCGTTTTCAATATTCTCAATCGACATGCCAGGCTTTGGTTGGTGGAAGGAGGGCGTGGTCTCCTGGCTCACTGGCGGCGACAATTGATTACCCCTTGCCAACTGCTCATCAACCGCAGCCGCTGCTCTTTCGAGGGCCGCCCGACTGGCTTTGACTTCGTCCAGCAAATCGTTGCTGATGCCAACTTTGGCCCCCAGTCCCGATCCTCCTGCCACGTCACCGGAACGCACATTTAGGGGGCGTTTGTTTTCCAGGATACTAGGTGAGGTGCCACCAGTGCTGTCCTGCCAGGGCTCATCGATTTTCAGCTCACCGAAGTATGCTTCAAAGTCATGTTGCTGTTGCTGCTGCTGACGATGTTGCTGCTGGAGCTGGTGATGTCTCTGGCTGGGCTCATTATGGCCAACGACAGTTGGTGATTTTTCATACTCGACTTTAGTCACGCGTGAATTTGTCCAGGCATCCAGGTTCAGGTCCAGGTCGTCAGCTTCCCTTTGCGGTGGCTCGCCCACGTCGTGGCCAGAAGTTGCAGTGCCTGCCCCGGTCCCTGCTCCTGCTTTTGCAACTGCTCCTGCAGACGGCAGCTCGGTTAACGTCAGCGATGGCGACGGCGATGGCGGTGTCTTTGGCAATTTATCAAACGTCAACGAGGATGTGGCCAGCGTGGAGGAAGTGCTGCTCAGCTGGCGGGCACCCTTCTCCTGGTTGGATGTACTTGATGTCGCTGCCGTGGGCGTTGCCGGGGTGGCTCTTCCGCCCAGCTCCGCACGATAATCACCTGTCAAGTGGGGCTGCATGCGCTCGGGTAAATCGGCATTCTCATTATCAAAGGCGCGCAGGGTGGCGCGCAAATCGAACAAGTTGGCGGTGCCAAGCGGCGCTGCTGCAGTTCCACTAAACAGCTCCGGATAGTACACGGGATGCGGAGTGGGATTGGATGCCACGGGGGGTGCCATTGAAAAGGGATTGGTGCCGGGCATGCCTGATGCAAACTGGGGCGTCAGCACCACACCTGCCTGCGTGGGCGTGGCCATGGCAAAGGTCCAGTTCTGAGGCGTCGTCTGCGGATTGGTCACCTGCGGCTGCGGCTGCAGCAGGACCGGCATCGGCATGGCTCCGCCGGCGGTTAGCGGAGCTCCTGCCGCCGTCGTCGTTGTTTGCTGGATACATTGCAGTGTTTGATTCTGGACCAATTTCGCAAAGTACATTTGATATTGCAGCTGTTCCAAGGGGAAAAAATATATGTAGATTAAAAGGTTGCCTCACATTGAAAATGTAAAGCTTATCTTTGGTATTTTCAAAAGAATGTTTGGTTTTAGTTAAATATAGAGCAAAAAAATGTTTACTTAAAAAAAAAATAACTATAAATCGTATTGTATTGCCAAATGTAGGAATTTTGTAACTTAACAATAACACAAGCTTGTGTTATTTTCTCTCAGTGTGATTGGCATTACATTTCCTTGGGCCACGGCGAATATTGGACTTACCTTCATCATTTTAAGTCGCTCGCTGCGCTGCGACATGGCAGCCGTTTGCTCATCGATTCGCTCCAGCATGTGGACCAGCTTTTTGTTGCGCTCGTTGCGCTTGGCTTGCTCCTCCAGGAACTCCTGGTACTTCTGCCGGCTCTTGTGGCGCACCGACTTGTCGCTGCCAAGCAAACACGCGTTTAGTTTACCTTTCCGGAGCGGTAACGGAAAAGGGCAAAAAGCTACTTACAGCTCGCTGCGCTTCTGCAGGACCTTATCCAACTTGTGCTCCAGCTGCTGGCGATTATCCTCGCTGCGCAAAGGAAATCAGAAATCAAAATGTAAACGAAGCAAACTATAGAGACAAAGGGCACAAACATGACTTCTTAGCTGCTGGAAATGCACACGAAAAGCTTGAGAAAAGCTGACTTACGCAAATCAATGGACATGACTGCAGGGAATTTGGAATTATTCATCTACAAAAGCAAACGAGGCATCAAAGTTTGTGTTTTATGATATTCAAAACCGAAAGTACACCAAAGGCGGCTTAGAAAGGTCAAACCATTGTTTTATTAGCAGCATTTTTGGCAAATAAAAGCCTTGAGAGCAAACCATTAATCTGCCTTATATTATTTCCTACTAATAATCGTATTTGTCTGACTTTTTGGACTGTAACCCTTGAAACTACCACTTTCTATTAAATATTATTTATCGATCCTGTTCCAAGGGTCATTGTTCGTTTTTCTTCCCGCTTACCTACGCTGCAGCTTCTCCTGTAGCAGCTCCACCTGCAGCTTGTAGTTCTCCAGCTCGGCCTGAGGAAACATGGCTTATGGGGTTGGTGCTGGGGTATTATATCCTTCCGGTCCGATTCGATCCAGTGCGAACTGTACCAGTTGGCGGCTCCGACTCAACTGGCCATATGCACTCCGCTATTGACACAGTTAGCTCGTCACAGGCACGGGCACGGGGATATTAATGCGACAGTGTGTTCTATTTTTGAGGCAACTTTATTTGAATGGCCGCATTAAATACGTGTTTGTACGGGTGGTGGCTGGCATTTGTTTGTTGAGTCGCGTTGTCATGGCTGCCCGCCTTCTTAGCTGGGCTCCTTGGGTATTTATTTTGGTGGTTGCTTGGCATTGGCCAGGGACACTTCGTTCCCATCGATTTTGCTCGTTGGCTTTCCCAACGCGCCACGCATTGAGCGGCGGCGGCTACGACTGTTGGCAACAACTAACTTTCGATTTTTCGCCCCATGAATTTTACATTCCGGCAAAGGCCCCAGACCAGGGGCCTGTGGTATACTAATTACACGCCCGGCAAGTGGGTCACTTCTTTTTGTTCCGCTCTGTTCTTGGCCCCGGCCAAAAAACGTGTAGAGTCGTTTGGGGTCGCCGGACTTGAGCTCGAACTCGGAACCGGATTCGGACCCGTGCGGGCCATTTATAATGCATTGCACGGGATTTGGCTGCACGAGTGGGCCCAGCTTCTTTCCATTTCTGTTCGGATGAGTGTAAACACATGTTGTTTTCGCACACTCGCACCAGGGCATGCACAGCGAGAATTTTAGTAAGATAACTTGATATTTGCAATACATTTCTTGATATCTTTGTACATGTTTTTATACCCTTTGTGATACATTCACAGCTCTTATTTTACTAATTGTTTATGATTGTAAATATATTTTCATAAAACTGAGGAAGAAATTTAAGTACACAACTCCTTCCAGTGCAGACACTACCCAATGTGCTCGGCCAAGCGTGCGGCACCTGAATGTGAATTAATGGTAGTGGCGTCTATCACTCCCCCGGCCGCAGACAACAACACACTCGCCCTGGTCTCGCTGACATATTCACACGCTCACCACATGGACGGTGATGGTGACGGTGACGGTGTCCTGCATGTCCTCTGGCTCTCGTCCTGCGACCTGCGCCTGCCTGCCATCATCAGCGCTCTCTGCGTCAGCAGTGACCACTCTCCTGTTCCTGCCACCGAAGCCACAGTGGCTCCGTATCCTGCTTGACTTGGCTCCTGGCTTTGGCTTTTGCTCTGCCCTGCGCGTCCTGCCTTGGCTTCTCCGTGTGGCATCTGTGTTCGTCGGCGCTGTCACGGTGTCGTGGTTGCGGGCCGCAATATAAAATTTTTGGTTATTTACATGGCCGGGATAACAAACGAGCTGGGAGCAGGGACATACTGGGGGGCTGTCATAAGTGCGGCAGGTTATCTCCGCGGTTCCTCGTTTCCGGACACAGAGGATGGGTCAACGGGTATGGGTAAGTGAGGCAAGAGCAGGAGCGCAACTCCAGGGGGTCCATGCAGTTAAAGATTAAACCCTGAATTACTTTCATTTATTGCGTTTATATAGAAAAATACGTTATGTACTTAAATATAATTATTTTATTACCGAAGATAGCGGCAAATAAACCCCCTCTTGCCGTCGTCACTGACCTGTGACAAGGGACATAGTGAACTTGTTGCCAAGCGACCAGGACCACGGACAATTTCCCCTTGTCGCTAGCAATTTACGCAACCAACACTCGCTGCATTCTTTAAACGCTGGCCAAAAATACTAAAAGTGCATATTTGAAGAGGAAAATGTATCGTAATAAATCAGAATTCAATTCAGTTCAGTTCAGTTATTGAAAAGTTTTCAATGCCATTAGAAACAAAAAGCATATTTTTCATTGGCTAATTTATATTGTAAGCTGTGTACTTTTGTTAAATTTATATTTGAATACAACCTTACCTTTACGATGTAGCTCAAGACCACCATTTGTTTGGTAAGAGACCTCTAACATGCAAACTTTGACAATTTGCGGATTGATTTTGTATCTACTCGGATGACTGGCGCTGTGGCGAGGACAGGTTGCGGTCTAATATTTACATATTTATTATTTTAGCCGGAACAATTTGCGGCAGGCCTTGGCGCTATTAATAGCAGGGCCAACAACTTGGCATGTCCTGGCACCCAAGTCGTATCTTGGATTAGAGATATTGGACGAGTGTTCGGTGCCCAGGGATAGTGTCTCCGTGGAGAGTTTGTCATAATCGAACATTTGCATTGGAAAATGTGGGAGGGACGACGACGACGGACCTAAATGGAAATTGAAATTTTTTGCTGGCAAATTTCCTGGTGGCGAGCGAGCGATTTATGTGTTTGACTTTATGCTGCAGTTGCCACGCTTCGCTGGTGAGTGTGTGGCGGAGGGTGCTTATCAGGCGCTGCACAGCGTGCTTTTTGGGGCACTTAATTTTGGCTTTTTATCCTGGCATCCTTAAAGGACAGGCGGCAGGGGTATGGCGGCAATGCGCGACCCGAGAGCTGTTTCTTTTGCCGATTTGCAGTCAATGAAGTAGAAAACTGAAAACTTTTTCTTTCGAGTCTATTAAAAATAATGGCAGCCGAAAGCAGAAGCGCCACATGGGCCATCTCTGTCTCTATCTCAGTGTAAGAGTGTGTGTGTGCGAGACAGTGGCGGGCATTAAATTAATGTCCGCCCAGCCATTTCTCACATTTCTCAGAACGGCCGCCGTTGGTCGCAGACACTGCCAGTGCATTGACCACTTTCGGCGGTTTGCCTTTAAAGCGCTCTATTACCCTCGCCCTGAACCGGAGTTATATCAGATTTTCCAGGGTATCCAGCATACGCATAATAGTATTAGACTTAGTAAACTGATCACTAATAGTATAAATTATTACTTCCACTATGTAAATAGGAAAGACATGAAATAAATGCTCGAAAGTTAGCCTAAAATTGAAATAACCTTAATCTTTTAACACTCTTAATCTATGAACAACTTCATTGTAGGGGTAAGTTAATATACACAAAACAATACGTTTCCTTACTTTGTTCTTATTTATATTCAAAATGCTTTGATATTTGTGAATTTCGGATAACGAAAAGAAAATATTACCTAAAACAACCTAGAGTATCTTTGTGTCTATCCCAATCTCTGTTCAGGCCAGAGAGGTCTTTGTACTTGCGTTATTTTTAAACACTGTCGCTGCGGGCATGCTGCGAAAATGGCCGAGAACGGAGTCGCAAGAGCAAACGCCGCGCAGGTTTTGCGGTTAATGCGATAATTTAATTGTAATGCGGGTCTGAAGTCCTCCGTGCCAATAATTTAACTTGCAATCAGCGCGGCATTTATTGGGTTAAACACATAAGCCAGCGCCCCGGGCGAAGACACATACTTGCATGCCCAAGGAGTGAACGAACCCCAAGGATACACCGAGAGCTGCAGAAGGATAACGGAGGAGCAGGAGCAAGCGAGCGAGAGAGCCTGGCAAATAAATTCAACGATTGCTGTGCAGCAATAAGGGACGCAGCCAGTTGGGCATTTTTGCACGTAAGGCACGAGGACGATGACAGCAATGAAATATGCAAGCCGGGTCCTGCTGGAAACCCAGGCATTTCCAGGGCGAACATGAGTCACACGGCCAAAGGGAAAGCTAAAAGGGAGTGTAGGGGAAAATCCGAGTTCAAGCCGAAAGCCAAACATTGATAAACTCAGGCACCTAGCAACAGTTACTAGGGTGAACTCTGGGGCTCTGGATTCCATTGTCCATTGTCTCTGGGCAACGCATTTTGGACTTGGCTGCAATGACCGAAGGACACACCAAGGAGCAGTTGCTAGAGCTGCGACGCATCCTGCTGCTGACCGTCTATAAGAACACACTTAATCAGTTGGTCCTGCAGCAGCGTTCCCAGCGATTAAATGCCCGTAAGCCGCTCTCGTTGCCCGCGTCCCTCCGGCGACGACGCAGCTCGTCGCTGGGGGACCAGGAGAAGCCTGACCGCGTTCTAATTACCGGAAAGGTGCTTCCACGACTGGAATCACTGCTGGGCGAGACGGAGGACGATGCCGATCAACTGGACGAGGACGTGCTCGACGCCCTGAAGTTCGAGCGTGATATGGATGCCCTGCGAGCGATCTACGAGACGGCCATGAATGATGAGGAATTAAAAGAGAGGAGCATTATTTCGGAGGACGAAAAGGAAGAGGAGGCGGAATCTGTAAAGGAGACAACCGACCCGATGGAAGTGGGTATTCAGAAGATTGAAATACAACCTAAAACTGTAAAGCCGGGCTTCGAAATTTTAAAAGGTAAATATAGATGATTCAGATATACAAATTGACTTATGAAATGCCGGATTTTAATGTCCTAGAAAAGCCCACGATTGAAGTGGATAAAAATGCATCCTTTGAGGGTAAATATCCCGATGATCTGCTACCACAAATCGAATCGAAGGAGACGCCTCTAGAGGAGGATAGGAGCCTGCAAAACCTTAAGCAGGCCATAGCTGCCTTGGGTGGCAACAAGAGCGAAGTGTCCCAAGCGGCCCAACAACTGCAAGAATCCAAGGACGAGCTGAAAAAGCTCAAGGAGGATCTAGAAACCGAGAAGCGGGTGACCAAGGACAAGTTGTTGGATCTGGATGAGCGCATTGCTGAGACCAAATACAAGCTGCGCTGTGTCTCGCGAGTCAACGATCTGGAGTATAGTCTGGTCCAACGCTGGGAGGAGGGGCGACTTGCCCAGGGAACAATTTGGGGGGAGAACGCTGAACGAGCCTACTTGAGAGACATTCTGGACATGAAGCAGAAACTGGCTCGCGAGAAGCGAGTTAGCAGCGAGCTCCGCTCCTATCGGCAGCGTGAAATTGTGGATCTGCACCGCAGGATCGAGGAGTGGCAGGAACGGTATGTCAGCGAGATGCGGCGGGTGGATCGTGAGGCCGAGGCGTGGGAGCTGCGCATCCTTGAACAAAAGAAGCAGCTTGAAAGACATCAGGAGATCTTTGAGGAACAGATGATCTTCGTTCAGGAGTATCGGGCCCAGAAGGCGGAGGAGCAGCGGTTGCACGATCTCCAGGTTCATCGCATCGAGTGCGCCGTCAGGTTGCAGGCCTGGTGGCGCGGCACCATGGTCCGACGAGGTCTGGGGCCCTTCAAGAAGAAGCCTAAGCGCGGCAAGCGAGGCAAGCCCAAGAAATAGAATACAGCCAGAAATGAAAGTAGTTTCACAATAATAAAACGTAAAAACTTGACTTTGAAAGACTTTTTTCCTTAAGTTTGCCTTGCAACTTATAAGTAAATATTTACAACTTGCTTTCGCCTTTCTTCCTGTAATTTTTTTGCTAGGGATTTTTCCAGAGTTTCCCGGCGTTTTATGGAAATTAACTTGTGACTTAAAACCAATTAAAAGTTGGACGCACTGCAGTTAACACGTCAGCGGTCGGCTACTGACGTCGTCCTTAATGACATGCCGCCAGTGTCAACAGGGCCGTCTCGGCCATTGTTTACGCGAAGCGATAATAATGGTCAGCGGTGCAGGAGTGCCAAGGGAAGAGGAGCAGCAGCAGCTGGAGAAGGACCACAGGACCATAGAATCCTGAGCGGACCCAGAAGGCTGGAGTTTGAGTTGCTGCTGGAGTTCCATTGTTTTCGCCTTTATTCCCCTCGCTGCCTTTCTTTTCTGCATTTATTTATCTTTTATGCCAGGGAATGGCCAAAGTGGTTTATTTGTTGTTGCGCTTTCATTGGCAACACGAATGGGGCCTGAAGGGGCGTGGCATTCGCTGTGATGCGTGCGGAGAAGATAAACTGCGACAATTTGCCCGCTGAACGAGTGGAACTTTTTTGAAAAGGAAAAACTTTCCCACGGCCTCGAGTGTGCGTGTGGACATTGCAATTTAAAATATAATTAATGGTCGTTGCCTTAATTTATTGAATTTGCATGGCACAAGCCTGCATTGCCGTCATTTCTTGTTGGCCTCGACTGTCCTTTGCCACTTTTTCGCCAGAGCGAAGTGCCAGAGCGAATGCGAGTGCCAGTTGGAGTGCGAGTTGGAGTCCGAGTTCGTTGGCGATTTTCCGCGAGTGCCGTGCCCATGCGCAGGCACTCACTTTTGTTTAATGCACTTTCGCCTGTCTTCTTGTCATTGTTGCCGCCTGGTGGATAATGACCGGCGAAAGTCCATTTTCTGGCCTGCAGGCCCCACTGAGCACTGGGATTCTTGGTTGTCGGTTCCCGATAATTCCGAGGAGTTTCCACTCGAGTATTATCTGTTGTATTAAAGGGATTGTTATCTTAATCACATGCTTATTTATTGAAGTCATTTTATTAATCATTTTAATAACCTACAGATAATTGAATTTCATATAAAGGCTTTTGAGCTATGAATAGTTAAGACTACAAATCGTCTGAGCACTAAATAACGACCTATTTAAAGTTTCAAAAGTGAAGAAAACTCTGTTAAAGTGGAAACTACCCAGTAATTACGATGAATTGAGATGTGCAAATTCCACCAAAAAAGACTAAAAAAACCATTGAGAAAAAACGTACCCGTTCTGTCATGAGCCGCAAAAATTGGGAACCGTGGTTGCACGGCCTATTGTTCGCATGGCGGCGGATGAAGTAATGGAAGATGAGGCCGCTTCCAGGGCAAGAAGGCGAGAATGAGGGCAGCAGACAAACAATATCCTCGCTCTTTTTCGTCTCTTCGTGGCTATCTCTTTGTGCCTGCCCTCTCCCATCCTCAGTTCCTGCAGTTTGCATGCGCCCCGCACTATTTGCAACTTGAAGAAGGCAGCGAATGCTCCATAATGGCTCCGGCCATTGCCTCTGCCTCATCCCTCGACGACCGTTTCCGTTAGTAACTTCCATCTTGGTCCGCCCCATACCGTCCCCTCCCATTCCACACCGTGTCATGTGCGTTACTTAAAACACACAAAATGGCGTTGGCCTTTTAAAGGAGCCGCTTCTGCCAGTACCGCTGCATCCCCGGGGAAGGGGATTTTGGGGGGAAAAGGGCCAACTGGGTCGCTCCGAAAAATTTACATACAAATTAGGGTTAATGAGCAGTGAAATTGTTATTTAACTTCAGTTGGCCCGTTAAGCGCTTTAAACTGTGCAGCACTTGAGCCAGGCTAGTCTTCAAATAACTGTGTACTTTGCGACACGTTTTCGAAATTCTCTTTAGCCCGGTTAAGTGGGTGACCTTTCGGTGCCACTCCCACCAATCACAAGCACCCGAAACCACCCATCCACCACAAACCAACAGCATTTAATTAACCATTTTGACGCTAAAATCATAAATATAACATCACGCATACGCCACGTGTTCCTAAATTAATTTTACTATTATAAACTATTCATCTATTACTACTGTAATCATCGGGGTGCACGGAGTGCTGAGGTCCTATATTACATATAATTTTGGAAGCTTATTTAAGAATTATTTTATTACTAGTTCGGACTAAGAGTTCAAAATACTGAAATATCTTCTGCATTCCTATTGGAATATAATTATATTTACGACACCCGCAAGCACACCCACTTTCTCATCCCTGACGCAGAACCACAACATTTAATTTATAATCTTGCGTGTAATTCATATACGGAATACTACGCATACGCCACGTGTTCCTAAATTAATTTTCATATTCATTTTTTGTATATTCATTTTTACTGCTGCTGCTGCAGTGGACCGAGTGGGAGTTTTATTTAAAATTTAATCAAACACTTTAATTTGATTAACAGCGCACGTCTTTCAATATAAATTTATGGCCGCACGACGCATAATCAGAGACCGGCACCCGCACCAGGGCCAGAGCCAGAACCGGAGCAGCGGAGACCCGCCCGGAGCTCCGGATGCCGGAGAGTGCTCCACTGACCAGCCGTAAAAAAGGGTTGACCGCCTCCCGCACATTCATTCACTCGATCTCAACTCTCCCGCCTGGGCTTTCAACACATCAACGCCGTCATTTGATATGCGTGCGTGTGACGGCGGCGGGGGGTGGAGTTGCCGGGGGAGACTAATAGCAGCACGTACGTTTGATAAAATATTTTATTGGCATGTATGGGTGGCGTCCTGACGGGCCCCAGCGATTTTATAGATTTTTCTAATGCTCTGGTGAAAGGGTTGAAAAAAAGGCCAGGGCTTGCAGCTGAAATCCGAGAGAAAATTCTCCCTTTTGTTTATTAAACTTCCATTATGAAAAAGTTCTCAATTTAAGTTTTTTATAAAATATAAATTCAATCGTTTTTAATTGAATAACTTTCTGTTTTGTTACAAGTTTAATTTTACAAATGCCTCAAAGTATTATCCCTTAAATAAAAAAGCTTCAAATAGGGTAAAAAATACACTTAAAATGGTTAAGTTCTCTTAGAACCACAACCTACATGACCCCACTCCTATCAAGCTTTGTCTGCGTTAACACAAAGCTGTTCCATATCTTTTATTGATTGTTTTCCCATGCATTTCTCATGAAATTAGTGCACCGTCCGAACGGCAATTTGGCCACACAAATCATTTTAATATACACAACTTTAGCTGTGGAGCCTAGCCGTAGACGATGGCATTTTTATTGGCCTACGTGTCTTTTGTGCCATGGCTGTTGCCACAACACTATCTCGTCATGCGAATCTGGAATAAATCTTTCATTTCATTTCTGGTGCACGGAAGTCACGGCCGCCGGTCAGCAAGTTTCAGCCCCAAATCGCTGCGAGTATGATAAATGCCAAAACAAACCGAAATGGCGTTCTGACGAGCGGCCTTTCTTGATTTTTCGCTCAAAATTCTACAAGCATTCGCATACGCATTCGCATTTGCACTTGCATTCCCGCCAAATCTCATCTCCTCTTGGCATAATTCCACAATTAGTTCAAGTCATGGGAAGCGTCAAATTTATGCGCATTCGAGGGAATCCCCGTTCAATGAACCTGTCAGCAGCTCCGGGATCCTGAGTCCTGAATCCAGGCTCCAGGCTCCAGGATCCCGGGATGGTGGATGGGGATTGCGGGAAAAATAACTTCAAAAAGCAAAGCAAAAGTTTTTAGCAAACGGCAATTTTCTGTTATTCCATTTGTTTGCCAGCTTGTATTGCTGTTTGTTGTTGCCGGGGTGCCCGTTTGGAATTTTAAATATGGCGTCTGTTTTGTTTGAAAACGGAAACGAGTGTCTGTCAGTTTATTTGCTTGTTGTTGATGGCAAAGGCAGTAAGCAGCGACGGCGGCAGCGGCAATGGCAGTCCCAAAAACGAAGTCAACCAACTTTGGCAAAAGGAAGCGCCTCCTAATGTGTTAGTTTGCCAGTGTGTTTGTATAACTCTGTTTGCCATTTGCCAGGCCGTTGCCACAGGCGCTGGCTAAGAGGGGGCTATATGTGGGGATCTTTAAGAATATTCAATTTATCCAAGATAAGAAATGATTTTCCTTTTAGGGCTTAAGCAAACCTGCGAACTCGTGTAGAGAAATATCAAAATGTTAGGCCTAGAAAAAATCAATAAAAATATATAAAAAAGAATATTGTATAAGACGCTGAAATATATGTACACATTGAAGATATGTGAAAATCTTTTAAAATGGTTCCATAGTTTATAAAAATAGCCAGGCCAAACCAACAGAAATACAGAAAATAAGCATACTTGGAAAGTCAGTAAAGTAATAAAATTTGTTTGCTTACTTTGACTGAAAATTAAAGGGTGAAAGTTTAAAAATAAAACCCTTTGAAAGCCAAAATATTATTAAAAAGCCAAACGTTTTTGGACCCCTTTTCCCATTTAATCAGAGTACCCAGCATCTCTGGACTGAAAGCTCAACTTTAACACATAAACAGAAGAGGACTCACATACACGCATACATATACAAATGACACAATTATCCTTTTGGCTAATAAAGTTGAGTTTTCATTTTTAATAGTCTACTTTTCGGCGCATTAGTTTTAATGCTTATGAGAACGCTGTTTTGCATGCAAAATGCACGGAATGAAGTCATCTCCTGGCTGGGCTGGCTTCCTGGCCCCGGACAGATACCTGACTTGGATGCCAAAACAAGATTTCGCACTCATTATGCGGGGCCCAATAAATATTTGCCTATCATTTCACTATTTGCATTTGCCAAACAAAATTGATGAACGTCCTGGCACTGGTCCCGGTCCTGCTCCAAATTGAATTGGTCCAGCGCCATTAACAAAACTGAATTTTGCTTATCGCCATTGGCAACGCTTTTTGCCCTGTCCCCGGAACATGACGCACACTTATGCGCTACATTTGATATTTATGCAGATTTTGCTGCTGCTGTTGTGCTGCTGCTGCTGCTGCCTAGTAATGAGTAGCAGATAAACATGGCGATAAATTACTGCATTTTTGGGCATTCATTATTTACCATGCGCAGCCCGCACTCGCAAATCGAATGCTGTAAATGGAATATCTGCACTGGTAAAAATCATTTATGAGGAAATTTATTTTGGGCCTTACAATAGACTTAATGGAAATGCTTTATATTTCGGCATTCTTTGGGTAAGTGGTTATTATATTGACTTGAAAGCTCTTTCCCATTCAGAAAACATTTTCGTTCAGTAGGGTTGAGTTTCTTTATGTAGCATTCTTAAACAAATCAGAATCAACTAGAAACCAACTTAAAATAATGCAAGATTAAGTGAAAACCTATTTGTATCTAAATTTTAATTAATCTAAAAATTAAATCCACAAAGCATTAAATCCTATTTAAAATAAATACTAAAATACTGAATATAATATCTATTAATTGAACTCACTTACTAGTAAATTAATTTTAATTTAGAACTTAATTTTCTTGAAATGGTTTTCCGTGTTCTGAGAATTTCTGTATGCTTTTACGGCCTTAAATCAGATCCGTCCTTGCCGCTGTCATAGGGCTGCTTTATGGCCGCATTTCCCGGCAATTCTAGAAATACAACAAATTTTAATTAAATACAATGCCCGGCAAGTAATGCGCATATGTAAATGCAAATGGCTCGAATGCTTGCGGGCGCAAAAAACAACAACACCAAATTTAATGCAAAAAAAAGAGAGAGCATAATGTAAAAAGACGTCAAAGTATTTAGCGCACAATGCAGCAGCAATGCGGCCAAAGCGCCGGCAACAGCAAATAAAGAATGGAGGAAAAAATTAAACGACATGGCCAGACCATTAAGCGGCACTTGCTCTTTTTTAACACCCCCACTCGCTCCCCTGCAATTTAATAATTCCCACTGACAATGCACTTGCTCATTTGCCATTTGCCAGTTACCATTCACCATTTTGGCGTGCATTCAAAATTGCTTCTTGCAAAAATTGTAAAACAAGGCGAAGAAACGCATTTGACAACCTACAAACAAAGCGTTAAATATAAATAAAAAACTGCAGTTGAAAATCATACAAACTGCTGCATGTGGGCTATGGAAAAAATGAAGTTTTTGAATGCTTGTTGCTGATGCCTGCCCGCTGGCTGAAAGTTGTTGCTGGCTGCCGTGACAGATGGGTGGACATTTTGTCAGCGAGCGCAAAAAGATAACAGACAGAAATCCAACAAGATGGCATCCCGCGATCACAGCGATCATCGAATACCCTAGTCTAAATAATACAATGCAAAATTTGTAATATACAACATTTTATATAGTCTTATTTTTCTCCTTACTAAAATCACCAAAGCTTCTAATGGTCAACAAAGGTTGGAACAAAGGTTCTCGGCTAATATTTAAAACTGTGGTAAAACAAAAATGTATTTCAGCCATAACTTAAAGGCAGGTCACTGTTGGGGATCAATGCCGTCCTGATGTTCCCAAGGGAAAAGCTTTCCATTACAGACTCTCTGCACTGTTGCATTATTTAAACTGGCTGGGCAAACTATATCACATAGTTGCCATTACTCCGGCATAAGGCTCTTACAAGCTGAAACAAAAAACAAATTGTTGACGCCACATACAAACAATTTGCAATTCAACAGCTAAAGGGATCAGCAGGGACAAGCGCATTTGCTGCCAAGCGGTGATGGAGGCGGGCTTGGAACAAATTCCAGGGTGAGTTGGAGTCAGAGGATTTGGCAATCCTACACATGTTTGTGTCTGCGAGTTCTGTTCGGATTGAGCACGGATTGGATGGGACTGGTTTGGTCTCGGGGCGTTATCAGCAGCTGTCTATCTATGCGTTCCAGTCCAGTTGCTGTTGGCTTTTTTCTTCTGCCGGGTCTTACCAATTCTCATTCGTGCACTTAAAACGCATTTGTTTTTGTGTCAAATCATCGATTTGCTGTTGTTTCTGCCTGTTAAAATGAATAAATTTGTTTGCATGGCATTTTCGGCTCAATTTTAGGGGCTAAAATTCACAGGAAATGGGCGAACGTAAGCCAGATTAGAAGCCATCATCGTGTATGTAGTCCTAATTAGCCCGAATGCTGTGATTGTTTCTCGTCTGTTAATTGAGCCCTGACTTAGGGTTTCCCCGACTCTTGACCTCGTCCTGGGCAATTAATGCCACATGTGGCAAACACCTGGCCCAGTGCCCCACAGGGCCCATTATTAATTACTTATTAATGTATATTGTTGCGTAACTGGCTCATTACAGTCAATCAGCAGGCGTCGAATTGTGTTTTCCTTCGCTCGGCCACTCGGAGCCATTTAACATTTCATTAACAATTTAGAGTACTTAAGTGTGCAGGAGAGCACTGAGCAGGAGACAGGGAGCAGGGAGCAGCGAGAACGTGGGCGAAATGACTAAGAAGGAAAACACTTAATGAAAATATTACGCGGGTGCGAGTAAATTGAAAGCCAAATGCATTTTAATGCCGCATTCTCAACTAAAATGAGGCACCAACACAAACACGAGCACACGCTCTCGCAAACACATCCGCATCCGCTTCCGCCGACCGGAAGCCGCAATGTGCAATAAAGATTGCAAGGCGCGTGAGTGTTGGTGGCACAAACGGGATGAGATACACTCGCAAAAATATTTCGCAACATAACTCGCTACACTGCTTTAATATCAAGCAGATATCAACCACAATTATTCAGCATTCTGCTGCATTATTTTTCGAGTGCATTAGATGTGGCGGATGCTGAACGAGGAACTTTGAGGCAGCACGTAAAGATCGTTGCCATTGATTTATGCGCCGCGTGCCATTGCGAGCGTGAAGCGTGCAACAAGCCCGGCGCACAAAGGGGAGAATGAATGGGGGGCCCAGAAGGGATTGCCAACGCCATCGCCACGGAGAGCTGGCTATGGAGCTGCTCCCGCCGCTTGACGTGAGCTCCGAGGCCAGCTGCTAAATAAGTGTGTCACTTGCTGCCC
This sequence comes from Drosophila tsacasi, assembly GCA_018904565.1. Classification (NCBI taxonomy): domain Eukaryota; kingdom Metazoa; phylum Arthropoda; class Insecta; order Diptera; family Drosophilidae; genus Drosophila; species Drosophila tsacasi. Next base: position 23,285 of record JAEIHY010018433.1, read on the forward strand.
ACTTGCGACCCCGAGCTACCCGCTTCACAGGCAGCCAAATAAAGCCCGCTCCAAAGTATGCTAAGATTCATTCCCCCAAAATAAAAAGAAAAGAAAGAACGTGCCGGAAACGCTGCAAACGGGCTGATGCTTATAGCTATTTTGTGCTGCGAAATTTGATTAAGTCCACGCTGGCGACGAGTTCATTGCGCGCGCAAAATGTTTTGGCTAATGGTGAAGGTTTTCCACTACAGGTGGACAGCAGGGTGGACCTTAAACGGTTTCCTGAAGCAGCATTTGTGTAAACTTCAAGGTGCAGTGCTTAATTTTTCCTGTGCTGTCTTAGGGAATTTGATGCTTCGACTAAAGCAGTTGCTTATTTTATGTTGGCTTATTGATAATTTAAGATATAGCCATTTTGTATTATTCTAGAATTTCGGCTTTAATTTTTTCAATATATTTGTGTCTGCTCAGAGATATAGTCATTTTTTATTTTCCTTTTTCTTTGATCAAATTGGATTAAAAGATAATTATCCAATTGTATACAGAAAGGGTATACAAACTTCAGTGTGCTGAACTTATCTTCCATTCTTGTTTAGCAATAAAATACAAGGGCCATCGGTATTTCTGCATACAAAACTAAGGTCCACTTTTGAAACCCAAAACTGTCATTCAAATAGTATCCGAAATGTCCGCTCAAAGCCGCGAACATGTTAATTAACGAATGGTTCGCGCTCCCAAACCAATTACACTTGTTGGCCAAAATTGCGTCTGTCGATGGCTACATTTCTCGATTTTTGTCACTCGTGACGGGAGTTGCAGCTTGGTGACACATCCAAAGTGTTGCTGTTGCTCCAGATCGAACGTCCATGGTTGGACATGTAGCAATAGGTAACCCACAGAATATTATCCAGGTAGAGGTAGTTTCTCAAATTTTCAAAGCCTCAAATGCTTGTTGGTTGATGTGTTGTCATTTGGGTAAAATTCCAGTAAGCGAATGCTATTCTGTTCCAAAACTTATAAAGGTTTTAGTTGCATTTAATTTAACAATACATAGCTTAAAGATAAAGTGTATTGAGGGAAACCAGACAATAGATAATTTATTTTAAATGTAAAAGGAAAATCAAACAATTTTACCACTAAACAATTTAGCATCGCTTGTAAATTAGAAAATCGCGATAGCACTTATATGATTTTCCCCTTGAGCACATGTACTCGTCTCAATTAGCAATGCCATTTTTGTGCAACCTTTAATTATTCATATCTGCAACCGTAATGACCGCAAATATATGATAAATTATGCAGGGGCGTTCGTTAATCCAGCTCCATGAATGCCAAGTCAGGTTGGCAGCTGCTTCCCAGGCAATTTGGCCAACATTTGCAGCCGTTGTGTCGCTGCAGCAGAATTTGCATTAGCCCCGCCCAAGGAGCCAGCCGCAGAGCTTCGATCTTGGTCGGCATGCCGCCTTCAACTTATGGCCCATCAGAATGCTGTTTTTTATGCGGTGCATGTTGCACGTCATGTCGGCCATGTTGCAGCTGAGCCAGTGGCGCCCCACTGATTTATGACCTCCGGGCGTTTATTTGCTAGCCGTGCCCGTTCGGAGCCGAAAGTTGCCGGGCCGAGATTTATGTGTGCAGGGCAAGACAAACCGCACGCAGCTTCTCAAGTCGGTGAATAAACTGCACTAATAAGTTGCCGTTGAGTTTGAGGCAAGTGGCCGAAGTCCGGGGCTGCCAGAAATGCCACAGAATCCAAGGCAATAGACAAAACAAATGTTGGCAAAAGTTCACAAAGTTTGCAGGACCCGCAGGAAAGGGGCCAGCGGCAAGCGGCATAAATCGTTTTATTGAGCTCCGCGTCAGGCTGAAAGTTGCAACACCAAGACAGCAATTTGCCGGCACGGCACAAGAAGGGATAAAAAGGGATAAAACGGGGGCACAATAAAGCATGAAACTTTTGCAAACAGGCCCCAAAAAGAAATTGGCAACAGAAGGCACCGCTCAAAAGTCGTACGTTCGCTCGTTCCTTGGTTTAGGCCAGGCCAATTGTTAATGGCTAATTATTTGGAGCTAACGTTTTTCCAATGCCTCTGCCGCTACGCCTATAGGGGCAAAAACCGGAGACAAAACCAAACGCTTCTTGGCACATTTCACACTGGAGGGACACAAGAAATGCACATAAATTTTACTTAGCCAAGTTGCAAAGAGTTTCGACTGCCAAGTGGCAGCGAAAGAAGTCAAAAGAAGTGCAAAGAGCGATAACAACAATAAGTTGCCAGCATTGCTCGAGTGCACAATGCAAGTGGCGATAGTTTGCCATAGTTTCGCCATTTCCAATCCCTCGATTTACCCCGTTCATACCCGCCCGTGGTGCTGATGCAGCGCTCAATGGATTGGTCCAGTGATGGGAAGATCTACTGAGGTGTACTCTAATACATTCTAGGATGTTTCGTATTTTTATTAAAATTTTGTATCCAAAATTTTCTGTATACTGTAATTATAAAGCAAATTCAATTTATTTTCATTACTAAATATTTATTTGTTACAATTTTAGAGCAGTTTAACTAACTAAAATGTACTTTTTAGTAAACAAGGCTGAGTTTTTGGTAAGCCTATATGTATAAGCATAAATTATGTATAAAATTTCCTCCACCTTCTTCTAGAACTATAGTTTTATATACAATTTTTTGAGATCCCAGCCCTATACATTTAGTGAGCTGCACCTGTGCCACCACTAGGTGATATCCTTTTAATGTCAGGCCAAATGGGAAGCCGCCAGCGAAATTTATGCGAGTTTAACAAGCAGCTAGCAGCAGCAAGGTTCCGTTACAGTTTCTTGCAGCAAATAGGCATAAATTTGCATTTAATGTAGTCGACAAACGGCAGCAGCAGCAGAGGGAAAAGAGCTGTGCAAATGCCAAAAAAATAATTCTGCTATTTAGTATATAATTTCCTGGAATGGTCTTGCTGTTGGTGTATGGTGGTGGTCGGTTTTTGAACCGAGTCCGGCCTGCAGTCGCCAGGTGCCATTAAAGCCGCATACATTTTTTAAACTTTCGCCAATTTGCATTGCAAATGCCCGCCCTGGCTAATATACACACATGTGAGTGTGCAAGCGTTTGTATTTTCGCGTTCTGCATGTGGCTCCAAAAGCGTTTGGGTCAGTCTATTAAAATGCAAAGAGCCGTCCCTCTCTCCCTATGGCCGGCTCTTTTCGCCGGCCGGAAGTCCATTTTGTCTTGTCGTTCACATCATAAATATGGCCGGCAGCGAATGGCGGCTCAGTTTATGGCTAAGTCCCGTCTGTGAGTGCCTGGCTGTGTGTGTGAGTGTTGTTGCCGCTTTTAATGACAATTTGTTGAGGTTTGCATAAATATTTCAACGAATTTCATTTGACATACATTCACACTCGACTCGTTCGCCTTCGTTTTTACTTCTTTTTGCTCCTTCGGCGGCATAAATTTAAATAATTTTCCCTTTTGACGCTTTCGCTTACAACACTAGAGCGGAATGGTGAGGGGCCCGAACCGGCCTCTGTGTCTGTGCTTGTGGTTTATGACAGGTTCTTTGGCATTTAACGACAGAGCTTCGAGTTGACCGAGTCGGTCAATTGTCTGGCCTTCTCAGCTTGAGCCATCAGCCCTGACATTAAAATTTCAATCAATCTAATCATTATCAATATGCTTTCCATTTGCCACACCAGCAGCCACAATTCGAAATTCGAATGTCTTATTCATGGGCCCGGAGTTATGCAATGATAAATTCATGGCCTGCCAGGCCGTTGTCGCCCGAAAATGCTACAATACTGAGCGTGGAAATCGATATACTTCTACGGCTTCGAAATCAAAGCCAACTTTTAAATTATGCTAGGTAAAGTCCCCGAATGACAGCCATATAATTGCCCCGATGTGTGAGCAACACTTTTATTTTTTCAGTGTCTGTTTGCCTTTCCCTTTTGGTTTATTATTTTCCACACGGGTGCTTCGACATGACGAAATTTACTAGCCCAAAAATAAGAAAAACAAATAAATAAAGGGGAATACAACACCAAGACGGGTAACGAAGACATCGACAAAGTTGTCCACGCTCCGCTCTCTCTTGCAGCTTGTCACTTAAAGCGAAAAACAATTTTTCTCCAGTCGGAGTAGAGGAAGCAGTGTACGTGTGCCCTGTGCATGTGTGGGGAGCTATCTGAAAACCAATTTTCGTTGCTAAATTGATGTTTATAGCTATGTAGGAGCACGCTGACGACAGCGATGAGAATGACGATGACGATGGCGTCGGCGATGACGATGATGCGGCCGTCGATGGCTATGATGAGCTTGTTGCGGCCACCGCTCGTCGCCTCTGATGAAGACAAAGTGCCAATGCGAAAAACTAAACGCCAAGCTCCCGAACAAGTCAAGCCCCGGCAAGCCAAGCAGGTGCACAGCGCGAAAGTGTCTCCGAAACAGAGATTATATTTTTGAACAAATAAATCTCGACTGAGCTTGCGTTTTACAGTTTTCTAATCCCTTCAAGATTTTTCTCTATATGCCAAAAATCCCAGATCCCAAACAATGTTTGTTTTCTCAGTGTATTGCAAGTGGAAGTCGCTGAGAGAATGCGGCAATGAAAATCCTTTTCGACGCGACTCGAATCAACTGTAGTCTCAAGCTCTCGAGCTCCCCTCCGCGTCCATTTGACAGCATTTTGATGCTTCCGCTTGTAATTTATGTGACACTTGCAGTGCCATAGATCAGGCTGCGGGGCAAGTCATGAGACTGCTAGTTTCTGCTGCCATATCCTCGTTTTTATTAGGTCCTCTCTGCTGCTTGGTCTTTGCTGGGCTGACACTTGATTTCCTTGGGCAAATTTGATCAATTGAAACAGGCGATAAACGGGTGGGAATGACGGGTAATCCGCGTGCAGCTCAGTTAATTAGATGCCAGGGGAAGTGCACATAAATAAACAATTAGGTGGCTGTAGATAACCGAGTGTGCACCTGCAATTGCAGCACATTAATTGAAGCTCACTCGCACGGGGCTGAGCCACCCACTGAGACATCCCCCAGCCTGACTGAGTCATCACATTCACCCTCAACGCTGTGAGTAATTTAAAACGATTCACTGAGCTCCTTCGGTCCCGCTCGTGAATGCATTTGAAATGCTCTCTCAAGCTCCTGTCTCCTATCCCTGGGGTGTTGTGGCGTAGAGTGCATCTGCCACAGCCACCATTATCCTGGGCATATGTCTGAGTCAGATCAAAGCCATAATGCTGGGTGAGTGCGAGTACTGTGCGTGTGCGGATGACAGCGATATTAGGGCCAATTACATGACCAACTCTGCCGGAGACTAGTATTCGGACTAGTGGTTTAATGACATATTGCCTGAAAGTCTGATTTTGCGTTTAGCATTGACTAACCAATGACCACAACCTTTTAGTTAAAACAAATTATTATATTTATTTTAATTGTTTTATGCATATATTTATAAAGTTCTTTTGGCTCTTATATGTTTAACGTGGAGTTCGCCATATGCATTTTCGACTGTATTTTACTTTTGTTGACAATTTGATTAGCTAATTTCGCATGCTGAATTTTTGTGTACGCTGAATTGTGGCACTGCTCATTCGTGAGTCAGACAGACACAGCTGCCTCGAACGATGTCACTTCTTTCTGAGGTGTTTAAACAGCCGTCGAATTCAATTAGATTCAGGGTCACAGAACACAATCGGCTCGAAAGCAAGCCACAAAACTGAAATGTATCCGCATCGCGTTAGACATTTGATCGCGTCTATTAGCTGATTGAGGACTGAAATAAAATACTCAACTGACTGGTGTCCGACATGAATCTGCTAATCTGGATGTGCCTTGCCGTTTCCCTGGCCAGTGTCAGTGGCATTTTCTTTGATTCAAAATCTACGACGGGAAAGCAGGGCTCTGACGACGATGACTTTATGGGCGGACTAAAGCAATTCTTTGGATATGCTGCAGACACGAACACGAGCAGTCACAACAAAACAGCCCAGGAATCAGCAGAATCGTCATCGGGCTTTTACGATGAGGTGGACACGGCACTCGAACATGCAACAGACTCAATGGACGGTCTATGGCAGCAATTTAAAAAGGTAAAACGAGACCGAGTGGAGGGAAAAATATGGATTTTGATAAGAGCTTTGGATGTTTTACACAGAAAAAATAGGAAGATACGAAAATAATTCCGCCAGCTTGATGGCATTGCTATAGCCTATGCCAGGTGTTTTTAAAAGCTTAGCTGGGCTAATGTTTGAGGAGACAATATAGCAACTTACTTTTGCTCCTGTGAAATTTTCTTGGCTTTCATCCATGTGGACTTGTAATAATCACCCAATTGTGTTCTTTTGTAGGGGCTGCTCAGTCTAATGGGCAGTTTCAGTGGCGGCGATGAGGACGATGATGGACTCAGTGCATCAGCGACGGCTTCAATAACACCAGCTCCCGCCCTGCAACAAATAAAGCCAATTGCGAACCAGCCGTCGGCTGTAAGCGAGCCAACCTTGCCGCCTCCCGGAACCACGACAACGGATAGAATAATAACGGCTACAACAACGCCAGCAAGCACTAAGGCTATTCCAACTACAACACCAGGAACTGCATCGACAGTGGAAACTACTACATCTGTAAACATAGTCAGCAGTACTACAAGTAGCAGCAGCACCTTGGATCCGTGATGGGAAATTGTGTCGCTTAACCGTCTGTTCCGTCATTGTTTGCTCCTCAGCTGGCTTGTGCACGTATTTAAATAACGAGACTGTAAATATATGTGTCTCCCCAAACACTGTACTCCGCTGATGTTTTCTTTACGCCAGTGTTTGCGCAAATGTCGCAAGAGTTTGGGTTTACGAAGTCTATATCGAGTTTATATCTCATCACTCGTTAATTGGCGATGTTACGGCTCAGTAGGTCCCCGTCTATCCTTTTTCTGACGATCCAGTGGCTGGGATTGGTCCAGCCCGCGCCCTTCGATGGCAGTGTGCACTTCACATTAACACTGGACAGGCCGTCCGATCTGTCCGAGCTGCAGTATCGACTCCTGCAGGCGGAACAGGAACAGGATGGTGAGTTGGCCGAGGCACTGTAAGGAGTATAATCAATGTCTCGATGTTCCGTAGATCTGGAAGTGGTTCGAATGCAGTTGATGCAGTTAAATGTGCTGAAGCTCCTGATAGCCCTGGATGTCCTAATCTTAATTTGTGTATACGTTTATGGCAGAGAAGTAAGGAATCAGCAAGTGATAGCCTTGTAATTTGTTATTAGACTTTGTTTCATAAATTATTTGTATGCTTATTTTGATTTCATTCTAATTGAAATTCATTCAATTGATGCTATCAAACTTTAGCTATTATTAGTTAATATCCAATTTTAGGCAAGCCGCTTTTAGTTTCTTTTCCAAAAATATGTCCTCTTTTGCGTTGCTATACTCTATTAGTGCCTAATAAACATTACCCGCTCTTAGCTTTTAGAAAATATAAACTCTATTTTATTTGCAGCAATCTCTTTAATAAAAATTAATTCTGGCCTGTTTTAAACACACTCCTATTGAATAATTATGAGCCAATTCACGCCTGACGGCCTGCAGTTTGTTTAGCTCTGGATGCCATCCACAAAAGCCGAGTTTCCCAAACACTCCCCCCACCGCTCCCATATCGAATGCATCGTTAAATATCGACAACAGTTGGCTGGCTCTATTCGTTTGTTTGCTGTTTGAACTTTTAGTTCATAAATATTAACAGCTATTAAAGAACGGGCGCACACACGGCCAGTTCAAACGGTCGAAATGCGGGCTAAAAATTAATTTTAAATTTTAAACTAACTGCAAGCAATTTACGCGCAATTTGAGTAAGGCTTGTGTGCATTTTCAGCGAATGCTGCGGTGCCTAGCAATGGCATCAGGTGGTTGCGGGCCCAGGGATTCTGTGGCGGCTCAGCCAAATGTTCATTTAATTAAAAGCGGAAATTGAGCAAGTGAGCAACCGGGCAACTGGGCAACCGGGTAAGTGACCAAGCAACGACCCAACCGTGGCCAAGTGTCCAAAGTGGCTGGGATACTCGCAACTTTTTTCGCAAGTCGGGAGGAAATATTAAAAACGGAAAACACTTTGGGGCAACTAATTCTCTCCCCGACCCGTCCCCAGGCGTCTCGCCTTTCTTTCACTTCCCTGAGCTTGGCTGTCCTTTGCCATGTCTTCCTATTATTTTATACACACTTTTTTGGCAGCTTTCCTGGGCTCAAGTCTTGGCAGAAGGGCGTTGAGCTGAGTTGTGTGGAAGCTCGACAGTGGAGTGGAAGTCGAGTGCTCTGGAAAAAGGAAGCAAGGCGGCGCAATTAGCAAGTTTACTGCATGAAATTATGAAACGCTTAATAAAAGCATGCTGGGGCGCAAGTGAAAACCAGAGAAGGAAAAAAAGGTCGAAAGGAGTATTTCTGCAATATATTAAAACACAGGGCTTCACAAGTGCCAGCAAGTTAATTAAAAGGCTCGCATATTTGAAAAGTTTTGCCCCGGCGCTGGCGTCGCCATCACCATTTCCATAGCCATCACCATTACGGCTACCGGTTTCCGGATCCATCCGCCCCATCATCAGCATCGAGGCTGCAATTTAATCATGTAAGTGCTGGCAAATTGTTGGCTAAAATTAGAGCCAGACAAATATTGCGCATACGCCTAGTATCCGCGTTAAAAGGATGTTGCTGCCGCTGCCGCTGGTCCTACTCATGTTGCGGCCGCTGTTGTTGCTGTTGCCAAGTTTTATGCTAATGGTTTTCGTTTAAAGCCAAAAGTAATTTATTGTTGTCAGCGCGCGCCATCAAAAATGTTGCTGCACATTCATTATGCCCGAATGTCTACAATACATACATATATGTATGTATGTAGCCTGCCTTCCTGCCTCTCGCCCATTGTACGAGTGTGTGCGTGTGTATAGCTTGCCATGCATTAAAATTTTAGCCAAAAAACAAAGCCGCTTGTGTGCCGAAAAACTTGCTTCGAAATTAAGTTAGCCAAGGGGAAAAATGCAGGCGAAAACGGAATGGAAGACATTCCAGCATCACATCTTGGATCCGCAATACTTAAATACGACTAAACTCTATACTAAATTAGTTTTAGTCGAGCAAATTTCTCATCCGGTCCGCTCGCTCCTTGGCAATTCATGGAAATTCAAACAAATGTCGAGTACTTAAGCCGGGCCAGCTTGTTTGTGCGCAGAGCTAAATTTAAATATTTTACTAGTGCCTTCAGTCCCATTTCTATACCCGGTACTAGGCGCGTTATATAGGTATATATATTTGATCACAGTTTGGTTATATTCCGATATATATCGGAAGGTTAGGATAGGTATAAGGTAGCAAGTCTTAAAGTTGAATGTCTTTGTTTGTAATTTATATAATATTTAATATTTAGTAAATAAATTTTACTTTCTAGGATCTAAAAGCTGCGCATTCCCATGGTCGTGGCCCTTTTCTCTAGCATTCTCAGTCCTTCTCTGCGCCATGTGACACGTTCGCGACCCAATGGCCCACTGGCCGCCCGGCAAACTATTGTAGTATACGCACATATCGAGTACACACTGTACAGACTACGACTCTTCGTTGTAATC
>JAEIHY010018439.1:0-15187 GCA_018904565.1 Drosophila tsacasi
GTTTCTACGCAAACTAGTCCCTCAGTTTTGAAGCTATCTGAATGAAACTTTGCGGATAGTCTTCTATATGCTCACACTACTATATATGTCGAAACGGGCCGGATCGACCGACTACATCGTATAGCTGACATGGGAACGATCGGAAAATGTTGAGAAAATTATTTTCATATAATTTGAGACATGGCCATTTTGTATTATTCTTGAATTTCGGTTTTAATTTGATCAAAATCGGACTACTATATCAAATAGCTGCCATAGGAATATATATATCAATTAATTTAATTTGATGTTGATATATTTTCCACTGTCAACATGTTTCGCTCAACATTTCTATTATCTAAGAACACGCGAAAGCGTAAAGAATTGCAATCCTGAAATATACCAAATTTTAAATACCTACTGCAAGGCTATTTTAAGCTTCGGCTTGCCGAAGTTAGCTTCCTCAACTCAAATTGACCGGCAGGCCACAGCAGCCATTGCTCGCTTCTAAAAGTTAGTTATTTGTTTTACACAACTAACTAGCATTAAATAAATAAATAAACAATGATAATGGCTTACAATCATGTCCAGTAGGTTCGGCTCGCTAAGCGACTGGCTGCTGTTCTGGCTCTCCGGCGAGTTGGAACGCGTAGAGGCGTTCGCCAGGCTTAGACCCAAGCCACTGCCGGTGGAGTGGCCCAAGCTGGTGTATCCCTGATGCTGCTGTTGCTGCTGCTGCTGCTGTTGCTGCTGCTGCTGCTGATGCTGATGGTGGTAGAGCATGTTGACGGAGTCCATGGAGAGGCCAATGCCGCTAGAGGAGTTGCTGCTGTCACTGGAAGGGGGGTTAAGGCAACAAGACTCATTAGTAAACATGGTCAATGGGGACTGGGAGCGGGTGCCGCATATCACATTGGTTATTACCTGACTAAAGGTGAACTGTGAAAGGAGCGATTGTAAATAGATGTAGGCGTACTTGGCGATAAAGGTGCAGAGCAATCGAAGCTGATGTTTGTTCTTTGGAAAGCCTTAAGTGGGTTACTTTGTGCAACATTTTCAAACTAAGTTCGCCAATTCACCCAAAAAAGAAAGAAAGAATGGAAAAAACCACGAATAAATTAAAACTAGGAAAGGAAACGACAACGGTGGTAACAACAACAACCGATAACTTCGCCAGAACGAAGTTGCACAGACTCTTGCAATTGTCACTATTCGATCTTTGATTCCGAGTGTAACTCTCTAATTTTTTTTGGTTCAGAGCATTCTGATGCTACAATCGGAGTATACAAATCTCGCGATTAATTTGGGAGTGATTTTTCAAGGTTATATAGAAAAGAAAAACACTATGCAAAAGCACTATTTAAAAATTTATCAAATGACGGTTGCGACTTCAACAAGTAAAGTAATTGTTCTACAATTTAATTTATTATTAATCTATGACCAAATATATATGGTAATTCAATCAATTGATTAGATAATAACCATTTTTATTTGGTTTCTATCCAAGTTGAAAGATATTTTATAATTACATTTTTTTAGGCAATTTTTCCCGGTTTCAAATATAAGAAAAATATTAAATTTGATATTTATTTGGCCCACTCACAACACACAGAGAGACAGAGACAGAAAGAAGTAAAGAGTTTGAAATCATAAGACGGTTTATAGGCCACGAGTGAGACACACGGGCGGGGATAGATACGGATTACGAGTACAAGCAAAAAGTTAGGAGAATTAAGTGCAAATTGAGTGCAGTTAGAGAGAAGTCCCAGCCAGAGAGACGACAGGCATCGAACGACGGCGATCTGCCGGAGGCGGTAACACAAACGCCTAGCCTTACCTGGAAGTAGTCGAAACTGGACGACTTGGTGCCCGGCGACGCCGAGGACTGAGTGGAACTGGGCGTGAGTGGAGCGTAGGCCGCCGCGTTGGCGGAAAGTTGGACGCCATCACCGGCAGACGCGGTAACAGCGACAGCAGCAGCAGCGCTGGCGAGCAGCAGATTGTTGACGCCGCTGCTGCTGCCGTTACCACCGAGACCGCCGGGGGTTTGGCTCGCGGGGCAGGTAGCTCCTCCCTGGCCAGATCCAAATCCCGATCCTACTCCAGTTGCTGCTCCCGATGCCGTTCCGACTGTAGCAGCTCCTGCACTAGCAGCTGTTCCTCCTCCTCCTCCTGCGCCTCCCATCGAAGATATCGAGAGGTTTTGGCCGCTTCCGACGACCCCATTGCCACCACCACTGCCGCAGAGGCCGAGCAGATCGTTGAGTGTGATTGGATCTGGGTTGGTGGGGAGAGAAGAGGGAGAGGGAGAGGGTGAGTGCAATGTCAACAATTATCGTAGTTTGCCCAGCCCTCGATAAATCAAAACTATTGCCCCTCAAGCACTTTGCAAATATTCGAAAAACGGCTAATAAATTAGGCGTACTGCAGTTGCTGTTTGTGTTGTCCATGCTGCTCGGGTTGCTGCTGTTGCTGCTGCTGCTGCTGCAGCTGAGGATACTTTCCCCATTGCCATTGCTGTTGCTGTAGCCACTATTGCTGTCTTGGGCCAAGTTCTGGCCTCCGTAGCCGCCAGCCGCCAGCCTGCCAAGGTCCTTGTCAGTGTTGTTGCAACTGCTGCCGGTGCTCCCATCGCAGCTGCTCTCGCTGTTGGTCTCGAATTCAAAGGAATTCTGCTGCATCTGCTTTCCAATGCAAACTGTCTCCAGGCCCAGCATAGGTGCCACAGCGGATCGGAGGCTATTGGCGCAATGGAAGGCTTCTGCTTCAGCGTTTTGTTTCTTCGAGCTGGTGCACATTTCTGCTTTTCCTCAGTGTTCGTGGACGACGGAAACAATTTCGAGCTTGTATTAAAAATTTGTGTGGTACTTAAAAATTTCGTGGTTGCGGTACTTTTGGTGACAATTTAAAGTCCAAACGTTAAGGGAAATTTTTTAAAGCCCACCACTCGAGTCTTCGGGTCCTCGAGGCCAGCTTAAAAGAACTTGTCTAATGAAACTTAATAACAATGTGAAATTAGACTACGAATTGTGTATGTATGTGTGCCGACTTCTAAAAGTAAAAAAGTATTGAATGATTTTTGTGCGTGTCTGACATCTTAGCGTCTAAGTGGCAGCAAAGTAAAAGTATTATTTATGATTCTTAATTAATAAATACTTAAAAAACTAACATCTCAGTTCCTTAAATTGTGTAATGGGTTGAGATAAATAAGCCTACATGCTCCTTAAAGTTATCTTTCTAACTGGTTTTACAGGATATGTCTTATAGACACGGGAAAAGGACTCCTCATAGAACAACAACTGCTGCATTTATTTGCAGATTCTCGAATTAAAGCCTGCACTCACCGTTGATATAACATATCATTCCGTCGTCGGTAGATCTACCCAGAAAATCGTGCTGTTGCTGTCCTTGCTGTTGCTGTTGCAGCTGCAGATGATGGTGCTGCTGCTGCTGCTCCTGGTGATGGTCGAGAAAGGAACTGATCGAGTGCTTTTGCAGCAGCTCCGACGTGGTGGATCCACCGCTGAGGGCTCGCATGTTGCCGCCAGTTCCGGGACAATCGGGGGTGTCGTACTGGAAATTAAAAGAAGAACGTAAAGCGATGACATCAAGCTTGAGATTTGCAATGAAGCTGCCGTAAAATGGAAATGGAAAAGACAGAACGCAGAACGATGACATCAAGCTAAAGATTTGCACTCGAGTTGCAATAAAAGCGGGCGGCAGTTGGTAAAACTTTTATTGTCTCTCTGTTTCCCCCATTTTTTCGGTATGTCAGGTGGCGAAGGACAGGAGTTTTTCCGCCCCCCGCCCAGTCAGCAACTAATGAATCGTTTATCTTTCACATTTCTTGCCACATGCCAGGCGGTGCTAAAGGGGTTGGGGATGCGGATGCAACCGCACGAGGACAGCCACAGGGAGACAGCAGCACCACACCATGCTTTCCCCATGCTTTTCCGGCACCCTTCTTGTCGCTCTCGCACTAGCACTACCACCACCCGCACATCCGCCTTTCTCGTCCACCTTCTTCACCTCGCACTCCTCTGAAGCACTCTCGAGCGCCCGGGCGCAATTAAAAGCGCATCAAGTGTCAGTGGAGCACACTTAAAAATGCCAAATTAGTGCAAATATTGTTATCAGGCACTCACCAAACAATTTAGAGCAAAATGGCGTACAACTCATTACGCTGGATTAATGCGGCCCGCGAAATGGAAAGGAACGTAGCGAAAGCCAACGATTCGGTGCGGAGAGCGACGGCAGAAGAGAGAACGAAGCGGCATGGTGACTGGGAAGGAGGGGAGGACAACGAGGATAAGGCAAAGCTTAATGTGCCAAAGCCAAAGCCAAAGCCAAGGCAACAAGTCATTGGCGGTGGGCAAAGGCGGCGGTCAATGGTCAGATGATGATAAGTGGGTGCGAGCGAAGGAGTTGCTCCAGTTACCCAGAAGGGATAAGCTCCTTGATTGTCTATTTAAATCACAGGGTTGGTAAAATGCAACATAAATGATTTGGGTTTATTAACTGAGCTTGATAATGCTTATTTCAATTAGTAAACTATAAAATTACCCATAGCGTGTGAAAATGTGAATAATATTTTAACTAAAGCCTTCAGATGTCAATAGAAAATAGTTTAGACAATGGTAAAGCAGATCAACAATGACAATTGTTTATTGTTTGATCTCTTCTTATGGCTTTGCTTTCATGCAAAACTTTAATTAACTTCAGAAACATTCTTTTTGCGCGTTTGTAGTGAGTGGAAATGATGCGATTGTCCCACAAAGAGATCTGGTAACGGTTCGGGCACAAAAGTTAAAGATCTAACCGCCACATAAGGGACTGACAAGTCGAAGGGAATGAAAAGAAGTTCCTCTTGGCGACGGCGGCGGCAAGTTTTGAATGCCGGCAATGGAGCGACAGTCGACGGCTTCCTTAGTCTTTGTCAACTTGTCACAACTATGTTAAGTACAAAACTTGCTATGGATTTAAAAATTGAATGACAACTTGATGAAGGTACGTGCAAAGTCGGAAATGGCACGAGCATCCACACACGCACGGCAATCATCCGGCCGCCTACTCTCCCACTCCTGCACATCCTCCCGGCTGAGTCAGGAAGCGGGTGAGATGTGGGTGGATCCGACCGGTCTCTGCCTGTGTGTGTGTGTGCGTAGGCCACCGGACAACTCTCTGCTCGACTGAGAGGCGGCAGCATTGTGGCCTGTTGACACACAACCAAGAGCACGGGTGTGTCGGGTGTGAGCGAGCTTCTGTGGGTAAACTCAGACTTTGTTTTAAGCGCTCAGACGTCACACCACCACCCACACACACACACACATACGTACATAGTTACAACTTGTGGCAGGCGATAAAAAAAGGCGGCGTCAATGGATGCAAATTAGAAATAGTCTTGAAGCTATTTTGTAATGCCGAGGCCGCATCCGCATCCTTCTCAGAGCCCGCCGTCCAAAATGCCAGTAAGACGCTAAAAGCTTTCGCTGTCGGAAATGGAAAAGGCGTCAAAGATACTAACGAGGACGAAAGGCCATTGCCTTGAAAACGAATTGAAAATGCTCTTTCGGGGAAACAGGGTCTCTCTCATGGACTCTGCTCTTCATTCAGATATTCGAATTTTACAATATATAACATACTCCAATTTTCAGACAACTATATTTCTACGAACTGCTTTAATATAACTACATCAACGCTTAGTTTTCGATTTAGACTGGTAATAGCTCAATCAAGCACCAATACCCGGTGGGCTCTTCTCTTTCCACAAAAAAAGAGCCTATAAAAAACGAAATTGAATACGACAAAAAATCTTAACCACCCCATTGACGCAGAGATAACACCCTGGCCTATTGACTGCTCTATTCCCGACACCCCAGCAGGCAAAGCTCCTTCTGCAGGCCATCTCATCCACTATATCGAAGCCTCTGTTTCAGGGGCTTTTTCTCCTGCTGCTGCTGCTGCTGCTTCTCTTTTGTCGTCGACGATTCGCAAAATTTGATTCAATGGCGTTCCTGCTGCTGTGACCGAGAGTTGCCCTCCGTCCGCACTGCCAGCCGATTGCTACATGGAGATATTCCGCATCTCTCTGCGTCCCATCCAAAGACGCTGTCAGCCAAGGGGCTAAAGAGCCCGGCCACCCATAACTCAGTAGTTATTTATCCAATGTCCATTTGACTTGGCTTTTGTACATTCTCCTCGTCTCTCATACTCAGCTGGTTGGCCATTTTCTTCAGCTTTTCTTGAATTTTATTTTTGGCAAGCGATTTGCCTGGGCCACTGGCTGTGGGATTTCGTCCTGGGTCTGGGTCTGGCCTGCATTTTAACGGCGGACACACTCACACACATGGGGATGCACGAGGGGATTGGATTGGGAGTGTGGACAGCGTTTCCGGGGCCAGGGCCTCTGCAAAATTACAAGTTTCTGCTTTCAGAAGTCATACAAATTATTATGTTTGCATCGCTTACAACACTTATTAGATGTTTTGCTGCCCCCAGTACGGCTCCTGATTCTGCTCTCTCCTTGTTCCGCATCCGCATTCACATCGACATCCACATCCACATCCACATCCTCTTCCAATGCTTCTGGTGCTCTGGCCCAAAGGGTTTTCGGCATTAAAATTTGATGGCATGTAGTGATAAGCGTTCAATAACGATGTTGTCCTTGTCGTCGCCGCCACTCCAAGCTGTCCCTACCCCCGAGGCCACTTCATTCGATTCGTTTCGTTTCGATTTCCCTCTGCCCCTCCACCACTCCCACTTCCCCTTCCGATGACCGCAGCCAGAGGTTAATGCACAGTTGTAATTTTTTATGGCCGATTACATGTTGCCAACTTGTGGGCGAAAAGGGAATCATAAAGGGGCCAGAGAAATGGCGGGGCTGGCAAGTCCATAAAGGATAAGAGTTATGGCCGAATGCATTTGAATTTGCCAGCGGTAATAGAGTGTTTGCATATTACGTGGCGAGAGTTTAAGTCCCCTCGCAGGCAACTTCTTTCCATCTATCCGCTGAGTAGATTCAGCATTGACAATTTATGGAACTTTGATCTACAAATTGAGGGATTTTATTGGTGTGCCAGAGGGGGAACCTAATAAATGCATCTACATTGGAGGTACTAAGTAAGGCTTTGCATATTTCAAGGTTAAATAGTAAGGAAGGATACCTTAGCTTCAATGCTAGCATGTCGAACTTTATTCTGTCTTAACATCAGGTATTTGAATTCCTGTAAAGGTGTCTAAAACAAAAAATAAGTATAAACCCGTACACGTACATAGTTCAACTAAGTGGATTTCCCTGGGATGCGCAGCTGGCGAAGACGGGAAGCGTTTAATGTTTGCAAATTAAAAACCATTCACCGGAAGCAAGTCACCTTGGGCAGAACTTTATCCGCAGGCCAAAGGATTCGATAAGATGCAAATGCCTGCAGGACAGCAGACATTGCCTCCCCTCCTGTCCACGGGGTTGGGTTGGGTTCGCTGGCTCCTAATGCAGTGGCACGTAATTGCTGCGCCTACGAGAATGCAACGACAGTTGGGTCAAAGCTCCTGCTGTCGTACATCCTGTCTGCAGCCTCCTGCTCCTGCTCCTTTTGCCAGCAGCTGCTGCCGTGCATTTCATTAAATGCCAATGTCTGGGCAAATTAAATTGAGTCTGAGCATGTCGAGTGCCATTTCATCAGGCTCAAAAGTCGATTTCAGCTTTGATGCGATGTGTCGCATTCATATTTACATAACTGCTGCATGCTCTCAGGCGCTCCAATGCGTTGTTGTTTTGTGTTTGTGTTGTGTTGTGTTGTGTTGAGTGCAATATGAAAACAAGACATTAAATGCCTTTCTGGATCAAAACTCAACTATCAAAGCGCAAGCAGACATCATTCCTGACGACTTTCGAGGCTCTGTGCCTGGATAAGCAAACCAGAAAAGAGCAATATAGCTTCGAACGTAGAATATTCTATTTTTTGCAATTTATATAAATAAAATTCAGATATATATAAATCTCTTCTCAAGGCAAGACCTAGGCAGCTTTGCCAAAAGGAATTTGTTTGCTTGATCAGCCAGGTTAATAGATATAAACAAAAGCTTATACCACATTTCTTTCTGTATACAACATCTATCATAGAACACCCTGAGGAACGCCGTACGGCGAGGGTACAGAAACTTCGACTTGCCAAAGGTTGCTGCCTTTAGCGTCTTCAGTGTGATCCCTCCTCCCTCTCCCTTGTCAGTTTCCTTCTTGTTCTCCTCATAGCGGAGTCAGTCGCAGTTGCAGCTTCCTTTCGCATGCAGCCCATCCATTTAATAATAACA
Source organism: Drosophila tsacasi (assembly GCA_018904565.1). Classification (NCBI taxonomy): domain Eukaryota; kingdom Metazoa; phylum Arthropoda; class Insecta; order Diptera; family Drosophilidae; genus Drosophila; species Drosophila tsacasi. The sequence goes on from JAEIHY010018439.1 coordinate 8,287, forward strand.
ATATCGTAATTCAGGCAAGTCTCTGACAGCAGCAGCCTTTACATGGGCGTAGCCAGCCCCTCCTTCGACCCCTCCCCCCCCAGCCGGCTCTTTACAACGACAAACAAACGAGAGAAGCGTAGCGACATTTCAGTTTCAACGGCAACATTTCCGATTCTCGGCGCTTTGTTGCCGTTGTTATTGTTTCTCTCGTGGAAAACGAGCACGGTGGCTCCAAAAGTGGGAGGGAGGGGCCAAGCAGCCGTCAACAGGCATTCAATACAAGCACGGCTTAGTACGCGTGTATGTGTGTGAGTGAGTGCTAAGTGGAAATAAAACACGCGCTTTTTCCGCACTGTATTATCTGCTGCTGGATCTACGGATCTCTTTTTTCTGCCGCTGGTGGTGCCTATCCTGCGCCACCGTCCCGCTCTTGGGGATGCTTCTGCCGCTCCCACTTTCGGATGGCAGGAGCAGCCACCACAGGATGCATGCTGTGCATTTTTTAGGCGGCCCACGAGGCAAAAAGGCACCATTTTCCATTTTGCCGGGTTGCCTGGTTGAAAACACAAACCCATCCAACTTTTAAAAGCCTGGGAAAGAGGCTCGAATATGAAATATTATATACTTCTTAATAAAAAAAGAAACCAACACTAATGACAGACTTTAGAAGTTTCGAAATGTGTAAAATCAATTAAATGACACATAGATACGCATGGCTACCATTTGTTATATTTTCCCTTAAATGTATGCTACAAATGATAGCACTTACGAGTTGCTGGCAGGAGATTTAGAGTTTTTTTAAAGGCACAGGCTGAAATCTACTGGTCTAATAGTGCCAGGTATCTCTGCATTGCTTTATATTCTGATTACAGGTAATATGCTCTGGATTTTATATAAAACACGAAACAAGTAATTAAGCATACTTTATCGAGTCGAAGGGGAAATACACTTTCAGGTATATAGCAAATTACATCTCTTTGACAGCACATTATTTGCATTCTCATAATCATTAAAGCATAGCTTTATTTCCAAGATCCAAGTGTTCATATCTTATAATCCTGAGTGAACAATGTGCATACTTATTCCTTGGAATTTTGAAATAAAAAGAAGCTTAGAATTATTGCTTCTTGGAGCAAACAAAGTCCATTTTATGACAAGCTGTAATGAAAACGCAGTGCGGATCCTGGTAAGGACAAAATGCCTCCTTGTGGGCGTTCTAAAAGTCACAACAGAGTTGCAGGAACCTCTGCGAGAGTATGGAAAACAAGAGGCGACTCCAGCTGGGTGCTGGCCTTTTGTGGTTTCCTTTTGTTGCTGTTGTTGTTGTTGTGGGCAACGTTGGTGATGTTTGTTGATGTTGCTGCTCTGCTCATTGCTGTTTGCTTCTATTTTCTTTTGCCGCATTTTTGTTCGCTTTTAATGATAACGCAACAGCATTGTCTATATATGCCGCCGCACCGCCACTACTCTCCGCCGAAAGCCAGATACCCTCGGCCACCTTTCGTCATCCGCTCAACCACAAAGTTTCAGAGGAAAGAGGAGGATGAGGCGGCCAGTTCAGCGGATCAGGGGTGATGGGGATGATGGGAGGTGGAGCGGTTGCGCCACAACGCATGCCGCACTGCCAATGCATTAAATGCTAGTTGAGCCGAGTATTGTGCGACGTCTGGCGAAGTAAATTCAATTGAATTTTGCACTCGTTTTCTGTTTTTTTAGTTATTTTCTTTTTTTCATTTTTCCCCCATTTGCTGCTGTTTTCTGCCCCTCCCCATTTTTATTTCCTTTTTATATTTTTCCCTCATTTTTGTTAAATGCCAGAGGCTCATATTGCACTGGGCTACGCCCTAATACGCCACCGCCAACTCCACCCAGCGCAGCAGTGCAACAAACGCACCCTGGTTGATATTTTCCCATTGTTGTTGCTGCCGCTGCTGCTGCTGCTGCTGCTCCTGCAGTTGTTATCCTTCTCGCTGGCGGCGGGCGTGTGATTTGCTTGGTATCGACATTTTAATGATGTATCCTGGGGCTGCCGGCTGCCACCGCATTGTTGGAAGACGCCTTGGTCGCCTTGTACTTTTGGCATTTGCGCGAAATGTCGAGACATTCCAATAGTCTGGGCAGGAGCGGCGGTGGCAGGACTGGGATTGGGATTGGGGCTGAGAGGCCGAGGTGGACATCCCTAGTTGGCGCAGACAGCCTGCGGCATATACTTAAGTATACATAACCAACTGTTAATGCCGCCCAGCACAATGATTTGCTTGAAATGATTCTTCTTTCTCCTCTACTTCACAGCCTCTAGGATTTCCCTCGAGTTCGGTTTTGAGTAATCCCAATGATTTTCCATCTCGAAATCAAACTTGAAGCGGCTAATAACTGGCAATTGCATGAAGGCACTTTGTGGCCATTACGGCAGGGGAGTTTTAATGGGTCCTTGATTCCTACAATTTAGCGGCATGGAAGCAAATATTCCTCATAGGTATTACTGTCTTGGTTTACATGATTTATAAATAGTTCTTTCCGCCTTCTTCTTGTAGGGAACTCAACTTTTAATTAAACTTTTAAGTTTTTTACATTTCAAATACTCAATTAAAGGACCGAACCGCCGCTGAACTCCACTTGTGCTCCCAAACAATAAAATAAAATGTTCTACGAAATGATGCCACAGCAGGATATGGAATATGCTTGGATGCAGAGCAGGACGCTACAGTAAAAAAACACATATCACACACATCCCACGGCTTAAAATGGCACATAAAATGTTCAGCATTTCTTATGACCGACAAATTTTCCGTTGTGGACCCCCCACATTATTTATAGGCAGTTTAAACAGCGGGCAATGGCGCAATGGAAATGAATGCAAAGTATAAATACTACAAATATATATTGTAGATGCAAGAGAACAGCAAGAGCGATGGAGATGGGAGAAGAACATTAAGTACACGCCACGTTGCCATGAAGTACCAGCAAATAAATATGAATACACAGCCGTAGATCCCCGCCCGACGAAGGGGGAAGGAAGGACTCTGCTTACACGACGAAATTGACATTTTGCATTTAGTTATTCAGTTGGGTCTATTTTGATCTTTTTTTACCCATTTTGCTGCCGCTGCTAGGCAGCCACAATAAAATGAGAAGAAAAATTGCATAATAACCCCTTTGAAATCGTCGGATTATCCTTAAATATTTGTGTAAACATTGTAACAAATGCGCAGTTCCATTGTCAGCCAACTCGGGCCATGGATGCAGCTCCCTCAGCCTCCTCGAGGACCTCCTACTCCTCCATCTGTGCCATCCCCAATCCATTGACGTAGTCAAGGCAGCTTTTCCTCAACCCCTGTGCGTCGTCGTCTGTCGTCAAATGCCTGAATGATGAGCAATAGACGGGGCCCGGGTCTGCTGTCACAGTCGACAATGAGCAACTTTTTCAGAAGTAGGAAGACGTGGCAAAGATATAAACGGGAGGCAAAGACGCAGCCAACAATGGGGACCAAGTGCTCCAAAGGCGAAGCATCTTAAAAAACCTGTCACATATATTGACAGTCGCTTCAGGACCATTTAAATCTAGTCAAGGGTCGGGACATGGGCTTAGTTGCGATGGCTTGGTTAGCATGTGCGTATCACAGCATAAAACACATTGTAATCATTATATTCATACGTGGGGTGAAGGGTAATTGCCACATCTGACATCATTTTGATGTGTATTGATATCCATCTAGGAGACTGTCAGGCAGAACAATTAATTTTAAAGGGATTAAAGGGGGATGTCAGGGTGGGACAAGTAATCATTCGGGATAAGGGTAAAGAACTTATAAATCACAGAGATATATTAATTCAAATTAAATATGTTAAAGAATATTTTAAGACCAGGCTTTAAGTGCGAATAAAATTAAGTAAATAAAAGGTGATTTTCAAGTATTTTTAAGGAAGTAAAGCAACTAAATGCATTAAAAAACAAATTATACAAAAGGAAATCAATTTGATTACCCAGTTTTTTTTTACAAAAAACCTGCTGTATTTAAATAATATAAAGTACGATTTCTCTAATTATAGATCCCTTTTTATGCCACTTTTCCGAAAGTATTTTAGCAGTGTAATAGCCACTTTGCTACTTTCCAAGTGTTTTCTCAATTTATTTTACTACTCCCTCTGCGAGCCCTTATCGAATTATGCCATTTAAGTGAATTAAAAAACATATAAAGGCGAGCGAAATTAAATCACGCAACTATTTTGCGCAACAAAGAGTACAATTACACAGCTACGCCCAGGAAATTACCCGCCCCGCACTACAAAGGACTGGCGACAAGGACTACGGAGAGGCGCTGCAGTGTCTGGCGGACAAAACGCCGCAAGTTTAATCGAATTTAACTACTCATAATGTGCAGCAGACGGCAGGACGAACAAGGTGGCAAAACTCTCAGAAGTGAGGCGTAAAGTTGGGCACTAATCCTATTAGGATCATAGCCAGCCAGCCCGCCAGACACTCGCGCGTTTCGACTCCCCAATTGGGTAGGTGAGCCAAAGGCCGGGACAGCTGATGCGCTCTCTCCGTAATCTACGTAAACCCGCTCTCGCGAGCGCCGCCTTGCTTCGCCTCGTTGTGCGACTTCAGTCGAACTCGTACGTGAGCGTTTCAATTACCGCTCTGGAGTGCGAATGGGTTTTATTATTATTTACATACCTGTTGCAGCAGGGGCATTGTTTTGAATAAAAATTCCAATTTCCACACTTGTTCACGTTGCGCTCCTGCTCGTTGGTGTTGGTGCTCGGTTCGTTTGCTCGTCCGCCTTCGTGTTGGTGTTCGGCAGCATCCGCAACTGACAAAGCGCCAAAACAGATGTCACCACTTCCGCGTCCTGCCGGCCCACTCCCTTTGCCCGCAGAGAGTCCTTGCGCTTGTCTCTCTCTCTCTCGCAAGCGCCCACTCGCTCTCTTTCCCCTTATCTCCTGCGCAGGTTTGAGTTCGTTGCGGTTTGAGTTCGAGTTGGACTCCGTGTTCAGCCTGGGGCCTCGTTGCCGTTATAGTTGTTGGGGAATTTCGGTTGATTTTTTTTGGCTCCACAGGATATGCGAGTGGGTGAGGGGGGAGGCCCAAAGACAGCTGGCAGATGTGGCCGTATCAGCAGTAAATAGTCATCGATTCATTATTCCGCCTCGTCAACGATGCAAATTTCCAAAGACCTGAAAGGCAGACACATACAATTAGCATAAGCTCGAATAAATAATGGATAATAGATGATAGTACGCCCGCCGGCCCTTTGTAGTTTCCCCTTCCCCCCTAAACCGTCCTCCTTTTTTGATCCAAATCAGTGGAGCGAGCGCAAGGAGCACAAAAAACACACGCGTACGCATTTGAGCGTTAAGTGCCATAAATCGATCAAGGCGTAGCCCTCTCACTCTCACTCTAATTAACTGTAATCCATTGGCGTTTACTTTGGAGCTGTCGTTTTGCGGCTCCAAGCGCACCAACTATGCATTATCCCCCGGGTGGTAATCCTTTCGCCGGATAGCGGAAGCTGTGTGTTGAGCGAACCTATTATTAGAGCCATAAATCAGCGTGAAATGAGTTGGAGTTTGAAAATGGCTCCATCGCAGCTTTTCGAGATGGATGCCAAGCCCTGTCTCGTGCTCCCTCTCTCTCGCGCTCGCTCGCACTCTGTCCGTCCCTCTCTGTGCGTATAATAATGGGTAGTAAGAATAAGTGTGTAGTTGAGGCGGCGATTGGTTGTTCTTGTTGTTGCCGTCGTCCGTTGTCGTTGTTCCTACCACAGAGATGACGTGAGCCGAAAAGCAAAAAAGCGTGTGAGGAGGAGCAACGGCAAATACTCTAGTACGTAGTGCAGGTTGTAAAATACGCACTGCTAGAACGAGATGGAATGACAATGAGCCGCGGCCCATTGCTACGCCGATTTTCAGTCAACAAATTGTTGTGCCGGCTCCCCAATACACACACACACATGCACAGACAGCACACACCCATTACACCTATACATACCCAGGACTCTGCCAAAACACGCGCCTCGCGCATAAATTCGTGTGAATTTAATTTTAATTCTGCATCCGCAATCGCATCCCGTTCCTTTTGTCGTCCGCCAAGCACATTTTTACTATTGCTTTTCCTCACACACACGAACACTCGGCCGTGCCAGGAACTGTTACTTCTGCCTTGCACGCCTTTCGCCGTTCTTCGGTCGCTCCTTCTGCTTCCCCGCTTGTTCGCAAAAACTACGTCGGATGCATTGCTTTTTGTTGTTAATAAACTATTTTTCAGAATCGTTCGCTTTAATTTTTCTTGAACTCATTTATTTTTATTTTTCTGCAAGCAATGTTTGGTACGAAATCATAAACATTTTTGGAAGAAACTGAATTCCGTGAATTTACTTCGAAGCGGGAAATCTGTTATTTTTAATTTCCTAATTGGTAAAAACAAAAATTATTGAATAATAATTTAATTTGCTTTATTGCCACCGACGAATGGTTAGTATACAGTTAAGTTTGTTTACAACTTTTTTTTAAATATAAATACCTACACCCGCGACTGTTTTTAAAATTTCTTTGCGAATGGGAGACTGACGACAGACTGTTACGCTGGAAGCGTGAATTTAAATGTGACTCCCTAAAAAATCTCAAAAGCGTACAATTTCCTATTAAAAAATCTCAAAAGGGTAAAATTTATCCCTAAAAAATCCAGTTTTCCCTCAAATCTGTTATTTTCAAATATATAAAGCACAGTATCCAGTTCTAAAAGTTGTCACGCGTGAAAAAAGTTTATTCTTTTGAAGTGTGACCGCTTTTTCTGCACGTTGGTCGGCATTTTTGTAGGGTCAATGATGTGGTCTTACTTTGTTGACAACCGGCAATTTTTGAAACAACAGACACGTTCTTCTTTTGATGATTTGTTTTAGATTAATAATTGTCCCTA
>JAEIHY010018440.1:0-16084 GCA_018904565.1 Drosophila tsacasi
CTGCGTTGCAAACTTCTGACTAAAATTATAATACCCTGCAAGGTTATAATAAATAAATAATAATAAGAATATAATTTTAAGATCCCCATTATGCATATATAATGAATGGCTAGATCTATTCGGATTTTTATGCAGATCAAGAATATATATAATTTGTGTGTTTGGATATGCAAGCTTCTGACTAAAGCTATAATGCCCAGCAATGGCATAACTATACGAATATCGATTTAGAGTCCCTATTATGCACATGTTTTAGACATTCCTACTAGGAATTTCCTAGTCCTATATTAAAGGCAAATTATGTATTTAAATTCGCAAATAAAATTGTAATTAATGGATAATAAATTATAAAAACTTTAGTGAGTTAGGAAGCATCGAGAAACAAGAAAAAGAGATTTTATATATAAACAAAATATATCGTTATGGAAAATTTCATCTTTGATATATAAAATTTACCTAAAATACAGAAATTAATAAAATTAAATTTGTTTAATGTTTTTTTTTTCAGTAATATCCGCTAATAAACATTTAAATATTTATATTGGATATTCAAAAACATCCCTTTTAATGTTTAAATATCGAATATTACTACAAAAAAGATCCGAAAAATCATATTTATATTTATTTGCCTCTTTTTGCGATACACTAAATAGAATAATGACTTTTCGCATATAAGCATACCATATATCGAATAAAGCATCAATGTTTTCTCTATATTCCCGATCTGAAAGCCATTTTAAATGTATTTGGGAATAATCAAGACCATATTTTGAGTTATCTTAGTAGCATTTATAGTTTTCCCTAAAGCTAATAAGCAGATTAATGCTGAAATTGAAGGCATTCCTTTATATTCCATAAATACATTGTGAAATTTGAATAAAAAGAATAATTTAAGGCAGAGATTACTTTCTGGCGAACCTAAAGCAGCTTAACAAGAACATTTCTTCATTATTCTCAAATCATTCATTTCCATTGAATCTAGTTAAAAAAAAAAAAAAAAAAAACAATGCCCTTTCTGGACTGCAGTTCTCCCTCGACTAACAACTTCCTTTTAAGTAACGTTTGAATTTAGAGAGCTTTCAGTCGTTGCTGGTTTCTGGCAGTGCGCATTCCCGCAGTCACAGTTTATCGTCGTTTTGTTTTTGGCCATTTGTGAGGTTAGCCTCCTCGACACTTGAAAAAAATATAAACACAAGCGTGGTTTGTACGGTTTTTAAATGTGTTTTTAGGTTTTAATTGTTGAATGCTGAGACGCGCTCTCAAGTAACGACGACATAAGTTTCTATGTTTAGTTTCACACCGCAAAAAAAAAGGGAAGAAACACGCAGAGCAGCAACAGTGCCCGCACGTTCCATCGCGTTCCTCCTCCTTCTCCGTGCTGCGACGCTGTCCGCTTACTTGGCGTGGGTCTGGGCCTTCCTCAGCTGGGTGAGGATGTTGGACAGCTCCTCACGCTTCCTCTTGGCACGGATGTGTGTGCCCAGGCGGCGCTTCAGGAACTTGAGGGCGCGCTTGTCCTTGGATACCTTCAGCAACTCCATGGTGCGCTTCTCGTAGGGGGCATGGCCCACCACCTCGCGCACCAGATCACGCATGAACTTGGTGTGGCGGGTTTGAATCTGCGTTGCGAAAAAATGAGACATGTAAACAAATGCCGGCGACGGCGTCTCCTGGGTACTCACGTTCTTCAAACGGGATCCGCGCAGACCCTTCACCTTCTTGTCACCGGTGTACTTCACATTCTTAACCTTGGTGGTCTTGTGGCCCTTGTTCAGACCAATGCACAGCTCGTAGCGGACTGCCATTGTTACTGCGAATACAGAAAAAAAGTACAAATAAATTCACGCACAATGCACACTCTTTTCGCTTAGCTTTTGTACTTTTTCTTGTGGCCAAAAGAAGCACAAACAACCCGGTTGAAACTTAAACAATCCAAATCGAGTTAAATATCTCAATTTAGATTATTTCAGCGAATATTTCGGGAGATTTTGCCAAGCACATGCAACTCACCGGAAACGTTAAAAGTAAAAGAAAGGCAAATTAATGTGGCTGCAGCATGGAGCTGTCAAAAACTATCGATGACATAATTGGCTAGCCACCCATCGATTAGTCGCAGACCATCACGATAGTTTAAAATTGACATTTTTAAGACATAAGCATACAAATAGCAAAATAATAAATTATTATTGTAGATAAATTGATTTCAGTCTTTAGAAAATATATATTTAAGCAAAACAAAAAGAAGAATTAACAACGTAGCTGCCGGCGTTGCCAGACGGGAGCCTATCAACCTTTATTGAAATTTGTTTTAGCACTCCAAAAGGGCCCTAAACTTGTTGTTTAATTTAAATTAATGCAATTTTAATTTTGTTTAAATTACTTTTCAATACAAAATTCAATTATAATATAAACGAATTATCTGGTGCCTTATATCGATAAATTCGTCGCATTTACTAACACTATTTACCAAAGCACTGGCAACGCCATGCCGCAAGTTGCCACATTAGAGTTGCTAGCGATAGCCTATCGCACCTATCGAGACCAACCAAAGCAGCCCTGACCGACATGTGTTGCCATTCAATTCGATTACCAAACTAATCACACGTTTTTCGGGTTTGTACAAACAATTCGAGTGCAATTTTAAATCGTTGTGTGCATGAAATAAGTGACGCGCGCTACTGAACGATTTTGAGACCGCGAAACAGAACGTTGCTGACAGGCGGCAGCCCCATTAGCGAGCATCGCGAAGGGATGGCAACACTGCATACGCCGGCCAAGTTATTATGATATGTAAAAGGTGGACGTCGACACGTGTTTAATATTCGTGCAGACTCTAAATCCGTTGCGGGCGTTGGAAAACAAGTGAAAACTGCAAGCAAACACTCCCCACAACACGCAAGTGCGGCGCAAAGCGAAAACAGTCGGCAAAATAAGTTACCCAAGCGGTTGCCAGAGGTAAGAGATTGGAGCACGCGGAACATAACCTAGTACAAAGGCGCACAAAGCGTTAAGCTGTGTGTGTGTGTGTGTGTTTGCCAAAACAGAACGAATCGAATCGAAAATGGTGTCATGTGTTCGTTGGTTCGTTCTGTGCTGGGTATTTTCCGAATTCACTCCACTGTTGCTTCCCGTTACTCCGCATTGCGTTTGAATTCCTTCTTCCCTTTCTTTTTTTCCTTCTTTTTGTTTGAGTGCATCCTCCGCTTCCCGCTGCCGTTGTTGTTGTTGTTCCGGCAAAGTGACAGTGGGTGGCAAAGAGGAAAATTTTGAGTTAAAATGAACGATTACACAATGTGCCTCTCGCACATATGTGCATACATATGTATTAAAGAAAGACGGAGGCCGCTCGCAGCATTTGTCTATTTTGAATATCTGTTTCACTCATAAATCTGCGTTAATTAGAGCACCTGAATTCTGGCACTCTGACTATACGTCTTCGGGACTCTGGGAAATTTGTAGAATTGTCAAAAAGCCACTCTTGTTCTTGCAGTTGCAAGAGTGCTCACTGTTCACACGAAATATGCATAAGCATGCTAGGCCTGTGTCTCTCTCCCTCTCCCGCTGTATGTGTGCGTGTGACTCACACACAGGAAAACGAAATGTTATTGCCGCTTTCACCGTTAAATTTCGGCCGTGTTATCAATCAAAAAGGAGATTGAGCATAATAAGGAGAGAAAAAACGCAGGTTGCCACTGCCACTCCCACTGAATATGCTTAAGTTTATACATATCCGTGCATATGCTATATGCAAAATCCACCGATTATACAATCCCCGCCCATTTTTGGCGACCATATGATCGGAAACCACGTTGCCAAGATTATAACAATGTGGACTTTTCGGCTAGCTGGCAATGTTGTTGCACCTGGTTATTGTTGTTTGAATGCGCGCTCTTGTGTGTGTCTGGGTGCGTATTAATAGTAATCTCTTCATGGCTCTCTTGCCCGTTTTCTCTCTCTTTCTCGAACTTTGGAAGTTTAAAGGGAATTCAAAATTCGAGTATCGAGGCTTGGGCGTCGGGCTCCGCGAAACAACAACAACAATATGCAAGTTCAAAGTCGGCAGTAAACATGCCGAAACATGTTTGTTTGCATGCCACCGCACACGCACACAGGCAGACATTCATTAATATGCATGTGTAAACAAGCTTACAGCCTAACGAAGAAGTTGAAAATAAAAAATTCCCGTCACCCGGTTTCACGATTAGGAAATGCCGCAGCTGAGCCGTCTGTCTGGCCGAGTGCCCTTCCACGGGGCCCTTTATAGGCCACAATCTCGCTATTTGTTGTTTGGCGCTTTCAGTTTGTCGTGATTGGCGATTGCTCTTCTCTTATCAGGTTGTCCACTGTGCGGCCGAGGACCTTTGGGCTGTTAACAAAGTGACGAAATCAAAGAGTGGGGGAGGGGGAAGCGCCGTCGCCTACAGTGGGCAAAGGTGTGCAAGCAAGTTGTTAGAAATCTAGAAACGTAATACAAGGAGTATGTGAAGAATGAATAAAAGAAGTTAACTATGGAATCTTAAAATAAATAAATATAATAGTATAAACTTAGTGAGCATTATAAACTCTGTTGATTCATGATTTTATTTCAAAATGATGTTTGAAATATGTGTGAATTTTCTTCTAGTTAAATTAAGCTTTAAATCAAGTAACAAATTAATAATGATTTTGAATTAAAATGGCGCCGTGGCTCCACTACACGCCATGGCATGTCCGTTGATCCCACTGTGCACTAGATGTTGACAAAATTCGAATGTGCAGCGCAGTTCCAATTTTATTTGGATGGATTTCTTTTGTTCTAATGAGTTCGGATATCTTTCCACTGCGTTTCACACTTAACGCTAAAAAAGTATGCGTGTGTGTGGGTGTAGGGGTGCTAAAAAAAACTTTTGCGACCACGCATCCGTCGACAGCTTCTCTTTTGCGAGCGGGGGGGCGGCAGCAGGAGGGGCAGGCGATGGAGTGAACGAAATGAGAAGAAGGAGAAGGAGGGAGAGCGTTGAGCGGAGAAAGGAGAAGCGAAGCGGGCTGCGAAAAGCCCGAAGAAATGGCAATTAGATGGCGGGCAAAGTAGTTTCCCTTCGTATATCGAGCAGTCGATATCTTAAATCTCTCGAACAAATTCGCCGGCATTTCAATAACCGAATTCCCAAAAACAAAAACAAGAAGAAAAATAAAAAGAAATACAAAACAAAATCGGAGACGACATAGAAAACTCCAAAGAATAGAAGCCCAACGAATCTAATGCCATAAAACTACGAATATTTAAACGAATTATTCACAAATATAACGAACCAGTTTGAACCAGAACACTAAATTAGTGATATCGGATATATAGAACCCATTGATCAGATCGACGACCAGAAAGGTGACGAATTGCTGGCTGTGCTACTAAGTGTTTTCATAACTTTTAGTTTTGTTTTGTAATGATTTCGTAACATTTGCCGTTGCCGTAAACGTAACGGTTTGTTCTTGCACTCTCGCACTATTATGCTCGCTCCCTCTCTCTCTCTCCCACTCGCTCTGTTTCTCTTTCTTGCCAGCGTGTTGTTGTTGTTGTTCTTGCGCAGTCGCTCTTGGCGATCGCACTCATCTCTCCTTCGCTCTCTATCTCTCTCTCTCTCTGCCTTTTTCCCTTCCGCGTGGCATTCAAAATCCGCTTTGCTTTGGCTCCTCCGCGCTCTGCTTTGCACCTTATTTGCTCTCGACATTTTTGTTGTCTATATTTACGTATTGTTTTTTTTTTTTCTTTCTTTCTTTTTATTTGTTACTATTAATACGCAAAAGTTCACTTCGAAAAGGAAAAATACAAGAAAAACGACAAAAGCAAAACCTCACACACATATGCACACTGGCACGCGGTGCGTCTCGTGATTCTCAAAAATAAAAACAATTTGAACCCATTTATTTTTATTTTATTGTGCATTTAGATTTATTTTGCATGGGTTTTTAGTCGCAAATTCCTAGTCAAACTTAAATTATATAAACCAAAAACAAAAACATTAACATTAGTTTTTTTCCTTATCATTTGTCATGACAAGCTTTTTTTTTTGTTTAATAATAATTGTAAATAATTGCAGGCGCGCTTTGTAGAGCGGCTGTAAATTGTTGTCATGATAAGAACTTTTAAATATTGGCATTTCAAGCTCAACAATCTCAAATTTGATATATTAAACAAATGAGGTCTATTATAAATACAGTTAAAATGTATTGAAATGTACATTTATATGTTTATATATTTTAATTTGAATGATTCTGCAGAGTCAGCAGGTATAGGTTCCATATATTTTATAGAATTTCATATAGTTTCTCAAACCGCTTCCCCACTTCATTTCAGATTCTTCAATATTCAGCGAAAATGGTATCCGGTCGTCCTCTACTCTACCTGTCACTGCCCGGTGTAGCATTTATACTCGGCGTCTTTTGGTTTCGGCGTAGAAATAAAAATCGTTTAGACAAACCCGATGACGAGGACACATCTACCGTAAAGGATGCGGCGGCTGTGGCCGCCACGGCGGAGGTGCGCAAGGCAAACGGTGTCCTCCAGAATGGCAAGCCAGTGGCCAGCAAGTCGATGAATATCAATGGAACAATAGCAAACGGAAACGGGAATGGAAATGGAACTGGTAATGGAAGTAGCGGCAGTGGAAGTGGCAGCGGCAGCGACGAACGCGACAGTCCCAACACAATGCTGTATGGCAAGTCGGCACCCATCAAGATCCAAAGCAACGGACGCAGCTCGACCTCGATCGATTCCGAGATGCTCAAGTCAAAGATCCAGGATGCGGAGCACAAGAAACTCTGCTCCATAGACGAGGCCTTTGAGAATCTGTCGTCGCCGGTGGATTTGCCGGGCTCGGTGAATACCTCACGCTCGTTTTACAACCGAAAGACCAATCAGAAGACAGTGGAACCGGTGGTCATCAAGGCCACACGCACGCCCAAGATATCGCCGGAGAACTCATTCCTTGAGACCAACTATACCAAGGAATGCGAGCAGAACAATAACTGCGAGCCCAAGTCCAAGGTGGAGCCCAAAGAGGCAGCCAAAGAGCAGACAGAGCATACGGTGGACAGCAATGGCAATCAGAAGCGCAACGTGGATGCGGCCAGTCCCTCGCTGAGCATCTGCAGCGTCCAGTCGGGCGACTCGGGCAAGGGCTCCAGCCTGCCCCGCTCGGAGGCGACGCGGGCCAAGACCACCTACGAGTTCCTCTTCCCCATCAGTCTGATTGGCCAGCTGTACGGACGGAAGCGGGCGTTCATTAACCAGATCAAGGCCAAGACTTTGGCCAGCGTGACGCTCAGCAAGAACCCGTACTCGAACAAGGTGCGCAACTGCACTATCGAGGGCACGGAGAGCGAGATTGATGCCGCCTTGGCCATGATCCGCCAACGGCTGCCGGCCAAGCGGTATCCCAACTTTACCATGCAACGCATCCACTTTGCGTTGCCGCAGACCATAGTTCCTCTTTCCACGGCAAGCCTGTACAACCTCCAACTGAAACTGATCGAGGGCATCAACAACGATGTGGTGGTGAGTGCCGTGCTCTCGGGCTCCCTCATCTTTGTCCAGCATCCGCTGCATCCCTCGCATCCGTCGCTGCCGATGCTGCAGAAGCAGCTATACGACAGCTACACCTCGATGGAGGCACCGCAGCTGCCCAGCCTCGAGATCAGTGCCGTCTGCGTGATCGCCATTAACGGGGTGTGGTATCGTGTCCAGATTGTGGACATTGATGCGGACGATGAGGAGCGCTGTCTGGTTAGGTTCCTTGACTTTGGTGGCTACATGAACGTGAGCTTCACGTCGCTGCGTCAAATACGCACAGATTTCATGAGTGTGCCCTTCCAGGCCACCGAGTGCCTCCTGTCCAATATTGAGCCCATCGGTGAGTGTGCTTTTAGTTTTCATTTCAAGTTATAAGGTGAAATAATAAATACATTCTTTTGTCTCCAGATGCGGTCTGGTCGCAAGAGGCGGTCGATATCCTCAGCAAACTTACCAAAGGCATTGTCTTGCAAGCACAAGTCGCCGGCTACAATAGTCACAACATACCAGAAATCTATTTATTCGCATCCCTAGGCCCAAATGTGAGTATATGGCGGGGAATAGTATTGAAATATTGCGATACAGGGTCGATATTCACATCGATTCACATCGTGCAACTTTGCTACGGATTTGTGTGTGTGTGATCAGTCGAAATTCTGTTTGCTATATCGGTATGAAAGGATCTAAAGAGGGAGACTATATTGTATTATTGCGATCGATTGAACTGCTTGAGGAGCTATAGCTCATACACTAGAACGAAGGCACAATAGGCCCTAGTGGACGCAGTGCATAATCCCCTTGAAATATTATTATATATTTTATTATATAATATTATTTGGTTTTTACAATTTCGATGTATGAAAGTGATTGATATTTTCTTTATCATATTTGGGATATTTGAGATACTGCTGTCGATTGTTGATTTTGATATGTATGTACGAGGGCTATGTAAAAAATAGTAACTTTCCCTATTTTTTTCCACAGTACAACATGATTTATTTATGTATTTATTATATATCATGGAAAAGGTCTATTCATGATCTATTTTTCAACATAATCACCTTCTCTGTCAAAACATTTCTTGAGCCTCATAATCCGACTCAAAGAACTCCACCGCCAGCCAGTTAAGGTAGCTGTTTTCACTTCCTCGTCACTGCTGACGTGATCCTGCACGTCTGTTCGGCCGCTGTCAAATTCTCTACTCCACAAACGGACTTATTGAACAGCAATGCAGTTTTTCCCATACGCTGTAGTCAATTCCCGATAAATGTTGATAGGTTCTTCATCGATTTCGCAATGAAAAAACGTAAAACAGAGCGGATTTCGCACTTGGCGGCGGGAACGAGCGTAGGATTCATTTCGAATGGCTGTCAAGCCGGCACTAAGCATCGCAGAAACTTGATCATGGCACGTATAGAGAGTGGGAGGACTAAGCCCCCGGCGTAGCACCTTTCCTTGCGAAGCTATCCCAGTGGGAAAGTCCCTTTTTACATAGCCCTCGTATATACCATCGATCCGAGAGAGAAGGAAAATAGTGCAATGGGCGGGAAATAGAGCAGGATAGATAGCATAAATGAAGGACCAAATCTGTAATTAAAAAAAAGGAAAGGAAGGAAGCTAAGTCCTGGAAGCCACAGTTTGTATGCCCTTGCGGTTTGGTGGATGGATCACGGAACTAAATCGATCACAAATGCAAGCTGCATTTGCATTTGCAATTCCGAAAGCTATTATAGTTTTTCTTTCGAAGTAAACGCTTCTTTTGTTGTTGAAAATAACCGTGCTTTCAAAAGTTAGCTTCCTTTTTTTGTTGTTCAAAGTACATAAACCTTTATTAACTGTGTTTTTTTTGCTTTACAGAATGTAATTTTTATCAATAAGGAACTGGTCGCCAGAAATCTCGCGAAATGGGTTGAGATGCGTGACTAACAACAAACCAAGCTAAGTAACAAAAAAACTACATTACACCAACAACAACAGCTGAATGCTTCAACAACAACCACAACAAGAAGATGAAGAAGAAACCATGCAACTTGGAGGATAAGAAAGCTTGAGAGAAGAGCGTATAGATATATACATATATATATATAGCTTGCAAGCGGATTCCAGTTACCAAATTGTTCGTTGAGTTGTGTTTAGAAAGCGACTGAGCCTAGAAAGAGTGCAGCCCCATCCCCTATCATACATCCCTTATCGTACATAACACACACACGCATATATATTGTATAAGACCACAGCACACACACCTAACAAGCCAACTAAACCCCAACACACACACTTATTACACACAACATAGCACAGGCAGAGTCAAGTGTCCAGGGCCCAGAATTGGAGGTAGTAGGCTAGGGGAGTGGTAGTTGGGTTTGGGGTGGGTGGGGCATCATAATCCCTAGGGTTCGGGGATCGGTTCCGATCGGATCTAGTTGAGCTGTAAGGGTAGCTGGCGCTGACTGCAAACCTGCAAATTGGGAACCGCTTAAGATATTACCATACTCAGTTAATAAGTACGTAGTTTACATACAAATATAAATAAATACCTCTAGTGTAAATAGTTTTTATAAATTTAACGAGAAAAACAAAACAAATGCAAAACGAAATACACACAAAAACAAACTAAATTAAAGGCGTAAAAATATCAAAAACAAGAAAAAAAGAACAAAAGAAAAGGCAAATATCTGTTTTTAGAGCAAAAAAAAAAAAAAGCTAAGCAAAAGCAAAGAAAAAACGAGGAAAGCCAAAAAGAAAGGCCACAGTTTTCTTTTAATTTTAAATATATTTTGTTTGTAAATATATATATTATAGGAGGTTTTTTATAAATACATTTTATATCTTGTGTATATCGAAGCAAATTGATGAGGAAGTGTCTACATAACGGATCCATTGAAATACCCCCTGCAAATACCCCTCGTTTTTAAATTCATATTCACACAGAAGAAAGCACACTCAAACCGTGACAAGTACAAGAAATATATATGTCCGAATAAAGAAAAGCAGAAAGAGCAGAGAGGAAAAGAAGAGGGAGAGGAGGCAGCACATAAAAAACAAAACATCAGAGTACCCTAAAGAAGCAATCGCGAAACAGCCGCAGCACTAAGCCACAGAATGCCTGAACTAAACTAATTCAAAAAAACAAATATATTAAATACAAGCAAGTTAATCATCTAATTTGTATATGCGTGCGTGCCATTGTTAGTCAAGAGAGAGAAACATAGAAGAGAACCTTGGGAATATAAAACAATTTAAAGCTGTTCGTTCAGAAACCCCCAACCGAGAAGTCCTTTGTAAATAGAAACCAGAATAGATACCAAGCAAAAATAATAATAGTAATGAGCAGAAAGAAACCACAAGCTCTGTTCAAATGAGTGAAGAAACCTCTAAATGCCTTGCTTTCCAAACAAATTCTTTAAAAACTCTCTTAGAACCTTAATCGTAAATCGTAAATCAATGAAGCAATGAAACAAGGAATCAAGTAAACTATTTAAACTAAGACAATGACTCGCTTACAGAGCTACCAATTCTGGGTCTAAAGCTAGCACACCACTCTCTATAATCAATAACACACTAACCCCGCACACAACATACACACACACACACCTGCCACACGCCGCGCATAAAAGAAGAATCATGTTAAACATATTTATTTTGTTGAAAGAAGGAATTTGATTGCAAACAATGTGTAACTGCATTGAAAGTAGGATGGAAAGGAGAAACCATCGTCGTTGTTGTCGTCGTCATGTTCTCATTGTCGTCGTCACCGTCAAATGGCCACAAGAATGGTATGAAAAACAAGGCATCATTTAGTTAATAAAAAAAAAACGTACAAGTGATGATTGATGCAAATGTATCTGTATATATTCACACATATATATCGATACCCAAATACTATATATACTATATATATATATATATATATGTCAGCTTGAAAGACTTGGCGTGTGTTATTATTTACCTTTATTATTATTATTATTATTATTTTTATTATTATTATTGAAACACGTGTTTTTTTTCGTTTGTAATTAATTGACATTAATTTTTGGTAAATTTTGAAAAGTGATTTAATTCAAACCTTTCGGTTTTCGGAGGGGCCCCCGAGGAGGGAGGTCTCCTCCCGCCGCTGCCTTCCACACTGTAGTGCAAATTCTTGTAATGTCTTCTTAGCTATGCGCCCCTTTGAGACTTGAATATAGGGAAAAGAGTTACAAACAAAAAACTTAAAAAGAAAAACATACAAAATATTTACCATTTAGTTTATGGAACCCTACTTATTATTGGTTAAAATTATGTAAACAAATATTATTCTAGGTCAAAGTCAACCCTACATTTACATCTAATTTAATTTAATTCTCTCGATTTCATTGTAGCCTTGTCACTTGTACAATTGTTGATAAACTGATTAACTGATAATGATTAACTGACATAGCGATAGAGATAAAGCAAGAAAGCAAGAAAGCAACAGCAACAGCAACTGCAACTGCAAGAGTAGCAAATAATCTTAGTGGACCCCCAGAGAGAGAGAGTCGTCGTCCTTCGTGTGTGTGGTACTTCTTATATACTTTTTTTTCTTATCCTAGTAATGCCGTGAGACAGAGTTACGAATAAGATTTAATTTATAGACGCATTCAAGTGAGAATAATTTACAAATCTAGTTTTTAAATAAATATAATGCAAGTACATTAAAAAATAAAACATTGAAAAGTAACTCATTTGACTTTGGTTGAATTGTGGGAGTTTGTTCTGGGGTTGTTTTCTCTTTTAGCTCTCTTCTTCGATATAATGGCTTATCTGTACATTGGAATATTGGAAGCTTGGCGAAATTATCCACGTGTAATTGCGTTGTTTATTAAGGATATATCGGAAACCTATTCGAAAATCCTTTCAAGTGCGTATAATTGAGTTATTTATGAACATATACCGTTACACTGCGAAAGCCTAGAAAGGTTGCTAAATATTTGAATTCAAATGTCCATAACTTGGCTCAAAAAAACAAAGTATTAAGGTATGTCATACATTTTAAGGAATGGTTTTCTTAGGAGCTTTGATTAACGTTGAAATTGATCAAATCTAAAATCCAAATTTTTTACATCGTAAAAATGGTCAAAAATTGGCAAAAAATTAGGTAGCGAGTTTTAAATGCAGAAAGATTTGCCTATAAAAACTAAGAAGAACAAACCAAGCCAGAGTGAGTTTAAGTCAAGGTTTAATAAAAAAACCATTAAAACTGATATAAATTGTTGTTATAAAATTTTGTGTTGTTGTACCACAGTTTTGTAGTTGTTGTAGGCCAAACCGAGGCTTTACTTTGAACATTTTTTGTTTCAAATATTGCCGGCTGTTAACAAAGTATGACCTCATTGCGCTCAAAAAATGTAGAACATCAAGTAGAAAGAGCGGTCACACTTTAAAATAATAAACATTTTTTTCGCCGTGGGACAGGCTTAAGAACTGGAGACCGTGCTTTAGAAGAAAAAATCTTTTAGATGTTTTAAGTGTTTGCATTCTTTTTAAGTTTATTTAGCCTATTTTCATAATTAATAATTAATTTCACCATGTAAGGCGGCTGTAAGCCTAATGTAAAAAAAAACAACTCTACACGTTTACATCAACAATGGTGTAGAGACTGTCGGGAACGCACAGTCCGGCAACGCTGGTGGCGTAAGTCTCGACTTAAAAATTTATCGTTATCGATAGCACATCGTCGATAAAGTATTTGAATATTATAACAATAACAAAACATTTTTCTTTGCGTATTCCGGGAAAGACTACGAGAAGAGATTGATATTCTTTATAATTTGCAAATCTTTCCGTCTTGAAACTTTTCCATTGCTTTAATGAAACCTCTAATCTGCTGGGAATCCAGTTCAGCTCAGAGAAGTAGAAGTGTTCTCAAATCCGGATCCAAGTCTATTTATAGTTAATTGTTTATCAGCTTTAGGCAGAGCACTACACCCCTCTATACTGTTCCCTGCCGCCGCGGGAGAGCTGCTGCAGAACTGCGATCGAGAAGCGGCGACCTTAAACGCCCTAGCCGGGAGAGCCAAAGCTCCCGATTCTGCTGGGACTCTCCAGTTCTCCGATCTCCGATGAAAGCTCCCAGCCGACCGGCTGGAGATTAGTACCTCGATAAGAGGTAAACACTAAATTTCCAGTCTAGTTCTGCCCGCGATCCCAATCGACACGAAGCAACATATAAAATATATTATATATTTGAAAGAAGCAGCATGTCTACCGATCTCGCTGGCAAGGTCATCCTGGTGACCGGTGCTGGGGCCGGCATTGGCCAGGCCTTGGTCAAGCAGCTGTCCAGATCTGGCGCCCAAGTCTACGCGGTGGCCAGGAAGGAGGAGCAGCTCAAGGAGCTGGTTTCCTTTGATCCGTCGAACATCCATACGCTGCAGCTGGACCTTAGCGACTGGCAGAAGGTGCGGGAGGTCTTGGCCAAGGTCCCATTGCTGGACGGATTGGTGAACAATGCCGGCGTGGCCATCATCAAGCCGTTCGAGGAGCTCACCGAGCAGGACTTTGACACGTAAGTCGCAGGATTAACGAAAAACAAAAGCTATTTATGATGAGACTGAAAGAGAGAGATTCTCCAGACAAGGAATGGAATCGGAAATCATGACCTTATCAAAGCTTATCAAAGAAGATCACGATCTTTATCACCGAATTTATGAATTTTTATAACCAAAGACCACGATCAGATTATAGAAAACCATCATTCAAATGACCTCAATGAAGCACATCTGCTACTCCTGATTATTGTATGGGAACAGCCAGAACAGGGCACCGGCGACCCCACTAAGTATATATATATTTGATCCGCTTAACAACGCTTTTATTGCTTACGATGTAACTAAAGCTGCTCCCATTAATATTTTCTTGTGTCCTTCGCCCTGTTAGCTTAGCACAACGTTGTATTAAGTTTTTACTGTTCTCATTGCAGCCACTTTGATGTGAACGTCAAGGCCGTGTTCAATGTAACCCAGGCCCTGCTGCCCCGCCTGCGGGATGGTGCCTCCATTGTCAACGTGTCCTCCATAGCGTCCTCGCGATCCTTTGATGGCCACACCGCCTACAGTGCCACCAAGGCGGCCCTCGATTCGCTGACCAAGTCACTGGCCCTCGAACTGGGTCCCCGCAAGATTCGCGTCAATTCGGTCAATCCCACCGTGGTGCTGACCAAAATGGGTCGCGACAACTGGACGGATCCGGCCAAGAGCGGGCCCCTTTTGGCCCACATACCGCTGAATCGTTTCTGCGAGGTGCACGAGGTGGTGGACGCCACCTGTTATCTGCTGGGCAGCAAGTCCAGCTTCGTCAACGGCCATCACATTCTGCTCGAGGGAGGCTATGCCGTTTCCTAACTCTGAAAACTCGAAAACTGATTAAAAACTGATAAAAAACATGCACCAGGATTTTATGTTAATTTTTAAATTGTTCGTTTTCAAGATAATTACAAAAATGTAAGATATTCGCACGGGACACAGACGGAAGTCACTTTTTCGAATAACCAGTTCAAGCACTGATTTCAGCAAAACTTGATGAAAAATTTTAATGCAGCTAATTTAATGTATTGAATATCAATTCGTCTTAATAATGTATTTGTGTTGACTTAAAAAGTACTTAAGTAGTTTTTTTTTTAAATTGAATTTGTTTCACTGTTGCACGCGACTTTTTCTTCCATCGTACTTTTCGTGATGTTTTTTACTATTTAAGTAAATCAGGGAAGTATAAATGTGGTCTCTTTTGACTCTGCATTCTCCCAGTGATGATAGAAAGCAAAAGTCCCAGCATAGTTCCTCTGCTTTGCAGATTTTTATCAAAACACAACATGATCTTTTTTATGGTGTTTTTCATCAAAATGATGCAAAATCGCGAGCTGCGCGAGTTTGCATTCGAATATTTCGAAATTTGTTATAAAATATGATAAAGGCTTTCAAATTTAATCCATTGGAACATTTCCTTATGTTACTATGTGAAAAATATTAATTTTAGAGCATTTTTTGTGGTTTTTGCCGCGGTTGTACTTTCCAGGGAAAAGCCTTACATATATTAATTTATTTATTTTGAAAGCTTTATTGCTCGCAACATTTTTCACTGTCAACATGTTTCGCTCAACATTAATATTATCTGGGAACACGCAAAAGCGAAAAGAACTGCAATCCTGAATACCAAATTTATTTTAAATACTAACTGAAAGAGTATTTAAACTTCGGCTTGTCGAAGTTACCTTCCTTTCTTGTTAAATGTGGCTTCTTCTGTTTCTGGGGAGAGAGAATCTTAGCATGTCCTGTGTAGGTGTATAGCTCCTGTCTGATCCTGAATGATCGGACGTCCCATAATTAAAACGCGTTCGGTTATTGCTGCTTAGACACTGCATACATCTCTTATTGAATGTATTTTTGTAAAACCCTAAGTTTAAAATTAATTCTTAGTCCTACAAACTAATTAGCAAGGCAAGCGAAGGAAAAAAATAATTCGGAAAAGATATTGTACAATTGTATGTGCCTCCGCTTGCCTGGTTGCTTTGCTTGAACCTTT
>JAEIHY010018442.1:0-34588 GCA_018904565.1 Drosophila tsacasi
CAAATGACAGCGCTGTTTCACAATTCCCCACGATTCACAATTCCCCACTCTCCCCTACTTTTATTTTCATTAGCAGATTTCAATACAAAACTTTCCCTGGATGAAAAGCAATTTTCAACAATACGCAGCAAGTGGATTCAGACTGCAAGTGTTAGCAGGTCTAAAAGCATATTTCATAGTCAGAAAAGTCTCATATCGGACTCTAAAAAGTGCCCTCTTTATGATCCTGGATTTTCAAGGAAAAAACACTCTTTTCGCACTCTTTTCTGCACACTTTACGAGTGTAAATCCTCATGAAAAAGTATCAGAAAACCCTACGAAAACGCTCACATTGCATGCTGGGAGGAGCACATTTTGTATCACTCCACGCTGTCATTTCCCTTGTTTTCGTTATTTTTATAGGCAGTAAACCATTTTTCGCAACAAAACAACTAAATTTATTCTTTAGTTTACACAATTGTTTAGCCATTAATCGTAAATACTTTTAAAAATAGACTTTAATCACGACGGGTTTTAACTAGAAAGCAGGCCGGAGCACGTCTAAGCCTTGCTGTCGGGCTTGTGGGGAACGGTTTCGGGTATCGACGGCGACACATCGTCGTCGCTGGAGGATGAGGACGAGGAGGACGACGAGTCGTCATTCGCCTTGGTTCGCTTCTCGGGAATCGTGTAGGGGAACTTCTGGGACTTCTCCTCCACCGCCTGCTTCAGGCGCAGCAGCGCCGTCCTATTGATATTCTCCAGGGAGACGTCCTTGATCGCGTTGGCCAGCACGTCCAGGGCCTTGTCGTGGTTGCCCTTTGTTGTCTGGATGTCGATGAGGCAGGAGTAGGCATTGCCGATGGCGCCCTCGGAGATCTTGCTGTCCCTCAGCTGTGAGATCACCACGCCGGCGAGTTTCTCATCCTGCTGCTCCCGCGCCGTCTGCAGGACGCGCTGGAACATCAGCCGCGGGGCACTGGACAGGTGCTTGTCCCAGATCTGCTTGGAGGCGGCCTCCTGGTTGGTGGAGATGAGGTGCATCCACAGCACGTTCATGGGGCCCAGTTGGTTGTGGGCGGCGTACTTCTCCGCCAGGTTTTGGTCTGCCAAGGAAGAGATTCGTTAGAAACAATCCCCCATGTACACTCTGAATGAACTCACACTGCGCCACCAACTCCGGGTGCTTGTCCAGAATGCCCACAGCGCCGCCTCTGGGGAACTTGCCGGCCTGCTTGGCCGCCTCCTCGGGCGTCCTAACGGCCTCGATCTCGGCGGTGAGCTTCTGCAGGAACTGCTCCGCCTTGCCGGCCACGATGTTGGCATGGCAATAGCGATTGTCGAACGACACGAGGCGCTTCTGCTCCTCGTTCAGCTGCTTGCCAATCCTCTCCAGAGTCTCCAGGTCCCCGGCAGCCGCTATTTTGTTCAGATAGAACTTGAAGATCTTCGGCTGCGGATGCTGGTTGCCGGCAAGGAGTTCATCGACGTATTTGGAGGCCTCTGCGAGGCGGTCGGCACGCACGAGGAGCTCAATCAGCCGGGAAGTGTCCAAAGCGCTGACTTTGTCGCCGCTGATGAACTTGTTCTTGTACTCGATGGCCGTGTCGGGATCGTTGGCCAGGATGGCCTTGCGGAAGCCAGACAGCGCGGAAATGGCTTTGGGGGCAGCCTCCGCTTTGCCTTGCGGCTCCTTCTTGGGCTGGAGCCTCTCTTTGGGGGCCTGCTCCGGGATCTTTGCTGGTTCTGGCTTCGCCTGGTCCTTGGGCTTACTTTTCTTAGCCTTGGCGGCTTCTCTTTGCGTCTCGGGGACGACGAACGGCACCTCCAGGTTGTTTTTCCTGAGAATGTCGGCCAGTTTCAGGAGGAAGGCATCGTTGGGCGTCACGGCCTCCTCCTGCATCTTCGTCCACAGGCCCAGGGCCTTCTCCGCTTCGTTGGCCTTGTCGTAGCTGAGGAGGAGCGTGTAGTAGATCTTGTTCCGATCGATGTGGCCCAGGTCCTTGGTGGCCTCGATTAGACCCTCCAGCGGCTGCAGGAGCCCCTCGTTCTTGTACCGATCGCAGGCACTGCTGATGCGCTGGGGACGTGTGCGCAGCCCGGGCGTCTCCAGGATCTTCCTCGCCTGCCGCACGCGTCCGCACTCCACGAAGGAGAACACCAGGTCGTACAGGCTGTTGACTTCGCCATGGATGCCAGTGCTCAGGTCCGTCAGCCTCTGGAGATTCGCCGCGTCCTCCTTTTGGATCAGGCGGCAGGCGAGCTCGTTCTTCCAGGGCGTCGACTTGTGCTTCCTGCAGATCTCCTCGAAGGCCTCAATGGCCCTGGGAATGTCGTCCTTCACCAGATGCACCTTGATGAGGGGTCCCAGGAGCACGTTCGTGGGCACAATGTAGTTGGCTGCCACCAGAGCGTCGAACAGCTTGCGCAGCTTCTCCGCCTGCCCCGCCTCCGCCAGGGAGTTGAGGACTCTCCACACGGTGCTCACGTAGTTGAAGCTTCCCTCCGTCTCCGCGATGGGAGCGTCCTTCTTGTTGTCCTCCAGCACCTTGTAGGCCTCCGCCTCGCGGTCCTCCTGCAGCAGCAGGTCGGCCAGGCGAACGGCCTTCAGGTTGTCCAGCTTGAAGCTGCTGTCCTTGGCCCTCAGCTTGCCGTAGGCCTCCAGGGCCTCGGCGCTCCGCCTGTGGTGCGTGTAGAGGTCGATGAGCTGGGCGTGGATGCCGATGGGGATCTGATACTTCTCCGTGTCCAGCTTCTCGATGACCTGCAGGGTCTTCTCCAGGTTCTGCGACCGGAAGCAGGCGTTCAGCAGCTGTCGCTTGATGTTGTTGGCGTTGTCGCCCTTGGCCTCCACGTTGACAATGAAGCGTTCGAGTTCTGGTGGGGAAGGTGGGAATTGGGGGAATTACTTCCACATTTTACACAGTAAATCGATCTCCAAAGGGTTAACCACTCACCATCGATGGACAGCGAGTCCAGGCTGCGCTTGCCACTGCTGGGCAGCGGCACTGGCTCCAGCTCGCCCGAGCTCAGCTTGCCCAGCAGCTCCGAGATCCTCGGAGTCAGCTCCGAGCCCAGCTGCTCCGACAACTGCGTCGCCTTGGCACTGCTGATGGAGAGCCCCTGCCTGACCAGGCCCTTGAGGATCTTCTCCAGCGTGACGACGCGGTCGCGACGGAAGTAGGTGGTGGCCTCCTGGACAATGGCGCCCACGACGTCGGGAGTGCCGCGTTCGCTGGCAGCTGCTGCGCTTCCCTCCGCTCCCTGCTCGGCCTCCTCCTCCTTGCCCTGCCGCACCTGCAGTCCCTCGTGGATCTGGCGAACGCAGCGAATGAAGGAGGCGTAGTCGTTGGTGTGGCTCAGGGCCAGGATCAGAGGCTGCCGGAACAGGAAGGGCACGTAGTAGGCCTTGTTCTGCTCCATAATCCTGGCAGCATCGGCAATCTGGTGGGTGACCAGGGCGGAGTACACGGCGGAGGTCACGGCCGTGGAGTTGGGCACGCCGGCGTCCCTCAGCGCGGTGACGATGCGCTCCCAGTTCTTCTCCTTGAGGTTCGGGATCACGTAGTCCCTGATGGTCTCCGAGTTGGGGAACACGGCGAACTCCTGCTGCATGCGCCGGACGATGTCCAGGACCTGGTTCGACTCCGCGGAGCAGATCAGCGGCCAGAAGTAGTGCTGCCTGATGGGGAGCCCGGCGTTCTTCATCTCCTGCAGCAGCGGCAGGGCGTTGTTCACCACCCCGTTGGTCAGGCCCGCCTCCGTGGCAATGGTCAGGGCCTTGGGATTCAGTCCCTCCCCCTGGAGGGTCCTGCAAATGCCGAGTATCTTCTCCACCGGCCGGTTGGCCTTCACCATTTGCCGGATGAAGAAGGCCCCCACATCGACGGGCTCTCCGTTCACGCGACTCGTCCGGGGCATCACGCGCAGCAGCTTCAGGCCGACGTCCTCGTGCCCCTTGTTGACCAGCCGCAGGATCACGTTCACGGCGTCCTGATTGAAGCCCGGAGAGAGGCGCAGCTTGGCCAGGACCTCGTCCACTTGCTCGCCATTGCCATTGACGGTCAGGGTGTACACGATGTCCAGCAGATCCTTGTCCAGCAATATGATCTCCTTCTGCTCGCACTCGGCAAGCGTTTCCTTCAGGGCCGCGAGGTCGCCGTGGCGGGCAAAGGCACAGAGCAGAGTCGTGTAGGTGTCCGCGCTGGGCTCCAGGCCCGCCTGCTTCATCACGCCCAGGATGCCCTTGGCGGACTCCAGGTCGTTGGCCTGCGAGTGTCCCAGGATCAGGGAGTTGAAGACATTCTCGTTCACCGGCAGGCTCTTCGCCCGCATGAACTCCAGGATCCTGGTGGCGCCCTCGATGTCTCCCTGCTGGCAGTACCTCGCAATCAGCCGCTGGTAGGTCACCCGGTTGGGCTCAATGCCCTTGGCCTCGATCTCGGCCAGGAAGTCGGTGGGAGCGAAGCCGTGCTCGTTCTCCAGGTAAACCCTCAGCAAGGCATTGTAGTGCGAGATGTCCATGGGCACGTTCAGGGCGTTGAGGGTCTTCCAGATCTCCTGCACCAAGGCCGTTCGCACCTCGGGCAGCTCCTCCGGCACCAGGTTGCCGCAGCAACGAATCACCAGCAGACTCTGAGAGCTGGTGGCCGTCCTGTGCGTGCGAATCTCGTCGAGCACCTCCTCGAGGTCGCGTCGCGAAATGCGTCCAATGCGGCGCACATCCTGGTCCAGGCGACGAATCTGTTTGTCCAGACTCAGCTCGGCCTTGGCAGCTGCATTTGTGGCAAAGCCGCTGAAAGGGAGGAATAATAAGTAAAAGAGATATGGATGCATTCGAAAATTCCCTCAAAATCGATCTGTGTATGAAATCTTACAAATTAAACTTGAGAAAAACACAAGTAATATACAAAAGCTATATTCTTTCCAATAGAATAGGATTCTTTTAATAAATTACTATTAATTGTCCTTCTTAGTGGCATAAGAAGTTAAAGTAGGTCTGAAAACAGCTCCCAAAAAGGGGCTCCCTCTGCCCGGATGAGGTTATGTAAATATTAGGTGTTACATTTACCCCGGAAGCCCTGCTCTTATGGGACATGTAACCCGCTCTTTAAGCTCCCATCAATGGGATATCAAATAATCCATCCCACTATTTACAGAAATCTACGCGGACATTGCGTAATGCCGGTTCTTTGTAGGGGATTTTCTAGAACTCACTGCTGGAAGCCGCCGCACAAGCAGGGCGCATTGGAGACCAGGCTGCTCGTCTCGTTCTCACGCACCGAGTTCACCACCACGTTCCGCGTGAAGCCGGCAAAGTAGCGCAGCAGTTTCCCCGTCCTCAGGATGGATGCCATTGCGGATTTGTGCGATTTTAATTAATAAATTCAATTTATTATTAAATTTCGAGCGGAACACGAGCGTTAGAGATGTCAAAGCACCGACAACATCGATTGTAGGAGAGCCAGGAAATATCGACAAGTTTCCCGAAAAACGGTTTCAGCATTTTTTAGGTAATTATCAATTTTAAATGTGATATATCGATATCAAAAAAACTTGAAAGCTTAACGTTCTTGCTTGGCGGCAATTTCAAACTAATTTTAACTGAAATTTAACTTTAATTAATAGAAAAATATAAAAAAAGGTCTAATGTTATAACAAGCAATTCACTGCGCGATAAAAATGATAAATAGAAAATAATAACACAAAATACAACTTAAAATCAATTTTAAATTTAAATTAAAATAAAATATTTAAAAACTGTTTTTAATTGCCCTTAATTTTGTGCTTTTAGTGACCAACAGGAAAAAAAACTTTAAATTGTTATTTATTTTTGAATTCTCTAGAGGGAAAAACTTAACCCCTCTGTCTTTGCAAACACAAAAGGGGAAATGCAACTTCACCCACAGCAGCAGCGAGAGGCAGATGCACATACACATATGCAAAGGTTAAGAGAAACTGCAAGCTTCGCAAGCTCTCTTTAGCTGCTCGCTTCTTGTTGTTGTTCCTGCTGGTGCCGTCGCCAGTGCTCGGCGCTTTCTTTTGTCGCCGGCCAAAGTGAATTTTGGAATTGCATTTCATTTGCGAAAGTTTCGTTGCACACGTCGGTTCGCGACTTTTTGATTCCACCTCCTACTCTTTTGCGACGCGCGTGTGTATGCAAGTGTTCGTTCATACACTTCATTTTAATGGATTTCTCCGCGCTTTTCAAGCTAATTTAATTACATATTGGCCCTTGACAGGTGCGATCGGCCTGCTCGTGCTGGCGACGTTGTCCAACACTGGTAAGAAAAATGATTAAAAATACAGATTATTTAAAAGGAATATACATACGTATGTATGAGTGTGTATGTGTGTTTTCAGCTTAAATCGCGTGAGAGTGTATAGAGCAGCAGTGAGAGAGAGAGTGCAGCCAGAAATTGCAATACACACAAACAAATTGCCACGCAAAAGGCGGCCGGTGTTCGCCCCTTCTCTGTCATTTTGCCCGTTCCCCTTCTCCCTGGTATTGAATGCACTTGGTGCGATTCATTTGCTTTTATTACCATTTTTGTCCCGTCTCTCCACGTCGCTCGCTGCGTACTTTTCGCCCCTGTCGTCTTCTTTGCACTTGGCACTGTGCGCGACGGTGGCAACCCTGGCCAAGTGCGCGCTGCTGCTGGTGAATAAAGTTAAGTTCTCTACCCTTTTTATTCAGTCGGAGCGCGACTTTGAAATGCATGCAACTGCACCAGCATGCCGCGGAAAGTGCACAATTATGGAAGACTCTAAAATATATACATATGTAAACAAAAACTACAAAATTAAAGCCAAAAAACAACTTTCGAAGAGACACAAAAACGCTACAAAATTAACTCTGTGTCTGACTTCAGTGTGTGCGTGTAAAAAATCATATAAAAAATTGTCAAGTGCTTATCAAAAAATTAATTAATGCTTTTTAAAAACGAAAGAAAACTCGTTGCTTTTCTATATAAAAGTGAGTGAAAATCAAATTTCAGATATCTTAAAACCAGTGTTTAAAAAACTGAAGTTATTTTCATTTCACATGATTTTGCTTTTGCTTTTGCTTCTGAAAAAATCAGAAGTCGTAGTCGAAGTAAGTCAAAACTTTACTGTTTACTAAAAAAGTATTAGAAACTATTGATTGATGAAAAAATAAATTTAGATGACTTGCTAATTTAACAAAATTATAAAAATTCTAAATTTTAAGCATATAAAGCTATTTTAAATTAAAAAATATACTAAAGAAACACTTGGTATTCTTTAATTACCTAAACACTAATAAAACACATATTGTGCTGTACTTTCCGCCGGAAAAAAACTGTTAGCCCCCTTGAAAACAATTTAAACTGAAATTTCTAGCTTAAAAATAAAGGAAACCCAATAATAAAACAGAAAAACCATCATAATCTTCCAAATTTTCTCGAAGAAAATGAAATAAAAGCAATTAAAACGCATTTTCTCTTGCCATTGATGATGACCTACGACAAAGGAAATGAAGTCATACCCATACATGCACGGACACCCATACAGACTCACCGAAAAAGCAAAGTGCAGGCCAAAAGCGAATAAGCAAAACAACAACAAAAACAGAACAGGGGGCCCTACGACTCGAGCAACAACAACTTGAAAATTGCACTGCGCATGCACACACAAACACACACTCACACACTCATACAGTGATCTTGCGTCTGTGTTGGTACGCTTTTGTTCGCTTGCAAGAAGAAGAGAAGAAAGAGGAAGCAGCGAAAAATAATTAAAGTTGGAAAACTAATGGGTTTCAGCAGGAATAAATGACGAAAGCAGATTTGTTTTATTTTAGAATCAAATTTTCAGAATTCGTACTTTTGGCGTTATGCAAATGTTAAGTATTTTCTTAATGTATGTATTTTATTTGATTTATTTTATAAAAATACTCGTCATGCCAACGGCAGTTGAATGCACTCGGCCTTTGCCTCGAATGGCTTCCCCTTTTTTGCCGCTGATAATGATAATGGAACGACACGGAATAATCGCTCTTTTTCACAATACATATATGTACATACACACATATATATATACAAAAAATATAAGCAATAAAAGTCAATGATTTTCCTTGTGCCTAATGCAGTTTAAGTTCAAAGTCGGTGCAAAAAAGACCATGGAAGTTTTTCGGTTTTAAGGGGGTTAACTAAAGTAATATCATATTCTGGGAGCCATCCAAGTCAGAATCTGCAACATACATACTTAAAAGCTTCCATTGTTCTGTATTATTAATTAATGTTCATGAAATTTTAATATAAATATTAATCTCTAATTTTCCATGAAAATACTAAACTCGGATCCATTTCTAACCATTTTCCTTTGGCCTTCAAGTAAAGTAGTTTTCGTAGAAAACACTCCTTTTTAGTTGGTGTTTCCTCATGTCTATCCCGTAATTTCAATTACTCATCGTTCCAGAGTCATTTCCATAGAAATCAAAGCTCACAACAAAACGAGTGAAAAGCCAAAATAATTGGTTAACAGAAATCTAAACTATAAAATCGATGAAAGCCATTGGGGACAAACAATAGAAGACTTAAAGGAAATCACAACAAAGGAAAATAAAATAAATATAAAGAGGGAGAAGCAATTGGATTAAAAAGTAAATAATTTAATTGTTTAAAAAATGGGTTTAAAAAAGAGTATTAAACTAAATTTCAAACATTTGTTAGTACTAATCTTCTGACTAATGCTTATTTCGTAAGAAGGAGTTTCATCATCAATTGTCTGTATAAACAAAAGCAATCAAGTTATTAAAATAAAATTGTATACATTTATTTTCAAGTTCAAACAACAAAGCCTGATTTTCTTGTACTTTTTCCGTTCTCGTCCACAAAAAACATTTGACAAACTATAAAGACAGGTGCTTATCAGTAACAGCTTATGGAAAGATTAAGAACTTGACAAACAAAAATTGAAAAGTGTGAAAACCCAGAGACAGAGGCTGCACTTTTCCCACTTTCTTTCATTTGCTTCCTTTAAATTTAGCATTTCCTTTTTTCCGGCTGTGTTTTGGGCAAGGAAGAAAGGGATAGCCAGCTGTGGGCGATGGGCGGTGGGTGGCGGTGCCAAAAGGACAATGGTTCAAGTGCAAAGAGGACGCCAAGCCGCATGCAACAACGAACGCACGAAGGACATGCCATGCAATTCCTCTTCTGTGGTGAGTTTCTGCATATTGCGTATACGCCGTGTATGGTGGGTAGAGCGACAGAGACGGAGTGCTTCAAAAGACGGACAAAAGACAGAGAGAGGGAGCGAGGAGCTATTTATAGAATGGGAGCTCCGAACCGAGCTCAGCCTTGATTCCGCCCTTGAACTAACATTGCTGGCGAACTATTCCTGTCCCGTCTCCTGTTCCTGTGAGTTTTTTTTTTTTTTTGTCTGTTTCCCCTTCGACAGTCCCAGTCGTCCGTCACAGCTGGAAACCAGTCGGCGGAGGGGATTTATAGAGTATCGGGGGATATCATCATCATCATCAGCCAGGGCATATGTCGCCAGTCGAGCGGTGATTTTGTGTTTGCGGTTCGCTCTTTCATACTGCCCCATGCATGTCCTTGCCGCTGCCGCCTGTGAACTCAGCGGGCCTTTGACATTGATTTTGTGCATCCTGCGAGCCCCAAACCCAACGCAACTCAGCTGTCAGTTGCTTATGTCATGCCAAAAGTATTTATGTACATATATGCCACCCCAAACACACAGGAAATAATTTGATTGTTTAAGCAGACGAGTTGCAGTTGTTGAAGAGCAATTTGAAATAGAAGATGCTATTAAATCGCTATAGTGAGCAATAACTCTGAAATAAAATCCACAAAACAAATACACATTTTTTTAAATGGGAAATATACAAAAATCACTCTCCTAAGTTTACTTTTAATTTGAGAAGAACCTTGATTTGATTTGTTTACTCTCTGCATTTGTTCGATATTGGAGACATTGGAGATATTATAGAGGGGTTCGATGTTTACACAGCAGTTGAGCTATCAATATGATATCAAACACCACAGCAAAGAAATCGTGGTTATCAAGATTACATAAGATTTACAATCATAAAAAATATGATTTAAGTTAAGAGAAATGCGAAATCTCAATTTAAAACAAATACTTATAATGGAAAATATAAACCTCTACTACTTGTAGCTATTTCCCTCATTCCAATACGTCAGATTTGCCAAAAAGGGCATAATGCCATATTCTGTCACTGCACCTAAGAATTTCTATTAGCATTTCCCCCTGTTCCCGGTCATGCATTTAAAATTGATGCGTAATAAATGAACAAATAATATGCAAAAAGGCAGAAAAAAGATTTTGAGGGAAAAGGCAAAACAAAAGGGAGGGAGAGAGGAGAGAAAAGAAACGGAAAGGCAGCAGCAGCAAACTACAATTGAAACTTGAGCAAACAAAGGGCAGCGTAAAATGTTTGCAAATTGAATTTCAAGTAAATATGAGCAATGCAATGTGAAAAGTAAATACACCGGGAGAAACACAGATGCACAGACACGGAGGCAAGACTCTCTCAGCCGTAATAGTTTGGTGTATCTGTGTGGGTTTTAGTATCTTTTGCTGGCTTTCCTGTGTGTGTGCATCTTTGTATCTATCGAATGCAGTTTGTGCGCTTTAAAAGGAATTCTGTAGTTTATGCATGGGATGCGTTGTCTATATAAAGCTCTGCCTCTCTCTCTCTTTGCCTCTAGTAATCTAGGCCCTCTCTTTCTGGTCCCTCCCCCCCTACCTCCCTCTCTCTCTTTCCCTCTCTCTCCCTCTTCCTCTCTCTCTCCGTCTCTCTCTGCTTCTATGACTGTACTGTACGGCGGCCATGGCAACGACGTCATCGCATCATCGCATCGTGCGTTGAGATGCCGAACCTAGCTAGCAATGGCGGCGGCGGCGGCCTCTCCGCCACTTCGCATCTGCTCCCATCCTCCTGGCTGCCATCATCTCTGGCTCCCATCTCCCTGTCGCCAGAGCGAGGAGAGGCGCAAAGAATAAAACAGAATAAAAGCGGACCAAATAATGAAAATAAAATAAAAAAAGATTGAAAAAGTCTTTCAGAGCACCTAATAGGAGTCGAAAGAAAGCTTAAAGAGCTTTATGAAATTCTTCTGCAGCATTGAAGTACACAATTCAAGAGTTTACTTAAGCTATTACATGTTATTTAAACATATTTTATTTAAAGTTTAGTTTAACTAAATAAAACTATGATCTAAGGCTATTTTTAAAAAGAACTTTCAGATATCTTATTAAAACCCAAAGCCTTATAACGGATAATATATATTTCCTATTAGTTTCCTCTATCCAACTTGCACTGTAAAAAATTGCATTCAGACCAGAAACACACAGCAAACCACGTAAAAATAAAAGGAAAACAGAAAACAGGCATACAAAAACTAGCCGCAACAACAATGCAAGTACTTTAACCTCTTCCCTTCCCTGGCCACTTGCTCCCGAGTCAAGTCCATGTTCTTTGGCGTTCTTTGGGATCTCTCTTTTGTGTATCTGTATCTATAGAATGCATTTGCCTGCCTCTTCTCCAGCTCTATCTGCGAAAAATTACAAGGTTTTTGTGGGGGAGAGTGGGAGGCGGAAGGTAAGCGGCTTAGCGCACTATTAAAGCCTTCTTTTTTTGCCTCCTTTAGGCAGAATATTTCAATTAGGGAGCAAAAACATATGTACATTACGCATACGCCACGTTGGCAGATTAGAAGGGCTTAGAGATGAAAATCCACTGGGGGGGAATAGGCAAAATGCAATGGATTTTTAATCTGTGAAAATTATGGCTGGAATTGGCAGCTTATATCTAGGAAACGTATAAAAGGGGAAACTTCCAAAGAAGAGGAAATGGTTAATGCAGAAAAAATATCATTAAAAGTACGTAAAGAGGAAGTGAGAGATTAAATTGGAATTTGTCAGAAAATTTGCCAAGGAATTCTGACAGAATTTAAGAGGAAATTTTGCAATAAAATTTTATTGAAAATCTCAAATAAATTGCTTTGTCTTTTTTGCTTAAATTCCAAGCATAACCTTGTAAAATAATAACGATATTATAAAGGATTCCTTACTAATTGGACAAATTATATTTTGGGCTGCTTAAAGAATGAAGTTTCTATTAGTACCAAACCCATAAAACTCGTGATACTTCCTTTCAAAAACAAGACTCTACCATAAAACTTAGGCAAACTTATATCCGAAACTGTCAAATACAGATTTTCCCGGTGAATGCTGCAGCTGCTGCTCCAAGTTGTGTATACGCCATGTTGACAACCTGCACCTGCGGCCAAAAGCTGCTGGCGCTCTGCTCTCCAGCTGTGCCATCAATAACTAACGACCATAATCCTGGTTACCCGTGACTAGTCATCCTTACCCCGTTTCTTCCTTGTTTCGTTTCCCATTCCGCATCGCCATGGCAGCGCGACCGAACGACTAATGCCATTTGCTGTTGCCAGGCAATTGGGGCGCAGATGAATCCACAATTCTTGGTGGCAGAAGGGGCAGAAGAAGAGATTAACCCCTCGGCGAATTGCTCGACTGACTTTTACGGTGAGTTGAGTGCGCATGTGAAGGAGGATCGGGGTCATCATCTTTCGCCCAGAAAGGGTTCCCTAACTGTACTCGAAAAAACGTATTCAGAGCATGACAAAAGGGGGAATCCTCGGCGGAAAGGAAACTACTAAAAAAAGAAGAAAAGCGGCATACATGCAGATATATAGAGATTGCATTCCGCTCACACACAAAGGGTTAGCTTTGTGTCTACAGTGCAATATGCAAGTATAAAAAAAACCCATGTGTACGTCGCTGCCTCGTAATGAATGTCATCCGTTTCACTTTGAATTATGTCATCCCAGTGTGACACACATTTTCAAAGCTTAGATGCACACACAGCTGCGTGGATATGTGTGGGTACACATATGCAATTGGTGAATATTTAAACATAAACAAGGAGTGGCCGGACCATAGCGAAACGTCTTTGGTTTCAGAAAGCCTTTGTTTCCGTTTGCTTCTATTTCCTATGTATATTTTTGTGAAATTGAGATGCTTTGGATTACCATTTCAGCTGAATATTAAAAAATAGGAATTGTAATTCTCCAGAGAGTCTCTCCGAAAGAATGCTTCCCTTTGCAATTATCTCTCAATTCAACGGGTAATATTTCAAACCCATTTTGTTAATTGTGTAATCCGATATGACTCAACAATTACAGCAAATTGCAATAAATTACAGCAAATATTCCAGTCGCAGACAACAATTGAAAAAACAGCACTGTTGATTCGCTATAAAAAATGGACCAATAAATAATTTTCCCACCAAGCTATTTAAATGAGCCAAATTGAAATGAATGTGAAAACCCTCTGCTTTGGCCTACAATATCAGTTATTTATACTCAGAATAAGGGCGAATATATTAAATTTTATGAAATAAGCATAAATTAACATTCCATTTCAATCTACACAAGAAATTGTTTACAGAAAAAAGCCTTTAGGTTCAGCAACAAATTCCACTACACCCAGTATCGGTATCTCTGATCGCTGTAACCATTATTTTCGGGTCTTAATTTCACAAGATTTTATCATAAACATAAAACCAAATTGCAGCTCGATATCAACACCAGCAAATCCCATTTAATACTGGCCAGCACTCGAAATTGCTTGAAAATTATATGGTAGCTGCGCGTTAACCCCTTGTTGCCCCCGTCCAAGACGCTGAATATAACGGAACAACTAATTTATGCCGCCAGCCAAGAGAAGAAACTTCTAAAGAATTGGCCCGAAACAAAATAAGAAGAAAGAACTGCAAAGCAGAAAATGAACTCGGACTGAAAGGCGGAAGTTCGCCAAAGAAGCCAATTGAATGCAGCAGCAAAGTTGAAGAACAAAAATAAATGGATAACAAGTGCAGTTCAGCTTCAGAAGCTTTAAAGTTTTTGGGCGAATGGAAAAAACCCGAATAGGGAAATACCCTTGCCAAGGGTATCGGAAATTTTTAAAAGTTTAATTAAAAAATAAGGCAGAGGCAACAAAATCTCGTTTATCAGTTTCGAATTCTTTGATTACTGCTATTATATTATTATAACAAATTCTTAAAGTTTGTTAGCATATTAACCCTTTCGGCTATCAGCTCTCTTTTTTTTTGCTTCTGACCTCTCATTTGATTAAGAAAGAAAGACAGGGGAATGGGAATTGCTGTCGGGAGAAAACTCCAGTTAATTGGTCGCTGCCTTGGACAGGCCACCACCACAGGGAAGACGACCGAAGGAGTTTCATCAAGAAGCAACCGGTTCGCTCAGATACTTTTCCTCAGCTTTGCTAAAAATTTTGTTTTGTTTGGACAACGCGGCGTATGCGTAATTAGATCTGTGGTGTGTTTGCATTAGCTTCGTTTGCTAATTGGACTAAAGCCCGGCCTTAGCGCACATTGCACTCGGAAGCTAAACAAAAGGAGCTAACCAACGGGAATACAAAACGAGGGGTAAACGATTTTGAGACTGAGACAGGTGGAAAAAATAATATTTGGCCGCGATACATTTTCAGACTTTATAAATCTTGATGCCTAGTATCATGTTTTATTTAAATTTGCGTATCAAATCTAAGGGAAATATTAATCTATAAATCTTTTTTTTTGTTTTTTATTAAGGAAAGAATCAAATCAATTGAGTATCCAATATATAGTACACATTTTGTTTTTATGTGCCTATAAAGTATTTTAATTGCTTGTTAATTTATGAGATCGTTAGTACTCTGATTTTTGCAGATTTTTTTGCTCAGTGCCAGAGACAAGCATTGGCATTGCTTCGAGGCTGATAATGACGATGATGATGATGATGATGGAATTCAGGTTTGGACTCTAAACGATCCTCGACTCTAGGGTGCGATGGCAATATGTTATTGCCATCTCTCTTTGTCTGCCTGTTGTGGCACCCCACCCCTTTTCAGCAGTGACGTTGCATTCTTTTTTTTTTTTTGCAAACGAGCATAAAACGAGTTCTTGCCACTGTTCTTCCCGCTTTTTTTCTGCCGCCTCTACTGGCTTTCCCCTTCTGCCCCTTTATCGCCTTGTTTCCCCCATAAAATCCCCTCTTGAACCCCTTCAGAACCCCCGAAAACCCCGGTCCACGTACCACGCTCTATTGGACTCCTGATGCGCCACGACTTTGGTTCGTCTACCTTCTGGCTTTTGTTTAGTTGCCATGTTGCATAGGATTTTGAACTCGTTTTGCGTTGCATGTGGCGGCGTCCCTAACCTAACCTAACTTTTCAGCCCAAACGGCCTGTATTTCTGCCCCCTTCCTGCGGCTTTTGTGTTGCAAAAACACACAGACACACACACAGATGCAAGAAATAATAAAAAGCACACAATATTTTATGGGCTTTCATTGTAGAAGTTGCATATCCATACATATGTACATATGTACAATACGTCGCTATTTCTCGTCTGTCGGTCTTTCGTTGCATGTGCTAATTGTTTAATTAACCCGATTTGCTCAGAAGCTATTGACATTACGACACTCTATGTGCGTAATGGCTTTGAAAAGGATTAAATGGATAATCGGTGGCATTCTACCCAAGGGAGTATTCATAAAAAATTATCTGTAATATTGGGAATTAAGTATTAAGTATTAAGTAAGAATAAACTTTATTTTCTACTCTTAAATATTTTATTAACAAACCATTTAGGTTTAGCGCTGTGAACTACCTTTGGAAACTATGCACCTTCTGTGGTTTCCCTTCAAAACTTAACTTGTAAACATAACTCTCTTTTATGCCACAAAACTTTTCCTGTCAACTGAGAGCCGTTTGTGTGAGTTGCTCCCACATGAGAAAGATTTCTTTTTAATGGAAATAATTGCAATTTTGTGCATAATTTATGGCTGGCAGCCCACGCACACTGGCAGAAAAGAAGCGGAGCACTCATAACTCACTCAGGGCAAAAGTCAAACGGATGCTTACGCTCTTTCCAGACAGCAGCGGAAGGTAAAATAGGTCCAGGGATGTTGGGGCAAAAAAGAATATTTAAATAATAAGAATTGATTGATTGCAAGAAGTATAATTTCTTTGTTTGAATTGTTAGAGCTTTAGTTTGTTTATTAGGGTTTTATTATTATTTCTTTCTGTTAAAATAATTCAAAAAAATTATCTATTAAACTTTGCAATTAAATTAAGTGAAACTTTCTGTAGAGATTTAGTTAATCTTTTGCTATTATTTTGACCCCAACTGTAACTCTTTGGATCTCTCTCTATCTCTCTGTCCTCTCTGCTGGCAATATGAAAATGTTGAAAAGTAATTTGTGGCACACATGTGGGTGGGATTTGAATAAAAGCCAGTTGGGCGACGGAGATGACACTGGGTGCAATGGAGGGGGGTGTGGTGTGTGTGTGTGTGGAGGGTGTAGAATGCAATCAACAACAATGAGAAATTACAGACACCAAAGAGTAAAAGGCAACAACAACAAGAACAAGAACAACCACAACAAATGTGTGTAAGCAGCGCGTATTTCCTGTTTGTCTCGGTGTGTGTAAATATGCAAAATGAATGAAAATGTCAGAAAGGAAAAAAAAATAAAATTGCACTTGGGGAAATTTCTGTTCAGGATTGGGAATCCTACAAAATTAATTATTTTTTTTTAAATGATCAATATTTCTTAAACTAAATAAAATTAAATATATATATTCTTATTAAGTAAACAAATTATTGTTAGGAAAACATTTTCTTACAATTTCTTTATTTTAATTTAGGGCCCAAATTTGAGTGATTTTAAATATATACTTGTGGCCGAAAAAATAAGTACACGAGTATCGATTTGGTTGTAAAATGTAGTATATTTAAAAATTTTATTCAGGCTTATTGATTTTCAATTTGTTTTGTATTTTAAGCATAATTTGTTTTGATCTTAAATCTCCAACTATTTATTTTAAATGCAAAATGTTAATGAAAAATATTTAAACATTTTATTTAATACATATCTATTTAAGATAAAAATCGTAATATAAAACCATTATTTTGCGAGTGTATATAAATTTCAATTGACGTTTTTGCAATGCAAATGCACCGGGAGAAATGCGAAAGAGCAAAGCCAAGGCAAAGGTGTTCTCAAGAGCGACAAAACAAATAAAAGCGAAAAAACGGGACCGCTCTCCTCGGCGCTCTTTGTGTTTGCTGTCTTTCTCTTCGAAAGCATGGCTGTTTTTGTTATTGCTGGTGCTGTTGCTGCTGCTGCGCTGCAAGTTGCGTGTCATTGACCTTTGAAATTGCATGTTGCTGCTGCTGGTGCTGCCGGCGTCGCTTATGTATGGTACTGCGCTCCTCTGCCTCTGCGCCATTCTACGCTACTTCGCATTGGAACTGCCACATGAGGCAGCCTGCTGTCTGGTCGCGCTCACGTGCCTCCCTTCTCTGTCGCTCCTGTCTCTGTTTGTATCTCTCTCTCTCGCGTGGATTTTTGTTGTTTGTGCGAATTATATTAAGGAAGCAGCTCGCAAAAAGAAATGAAAAAAAATACTCGTACTTCTCCGCAGCTCCCTCTTCTTCTGTTGCTTATCTTCCGCCTTCTTCATTTGTGTTATTGTTGTTGTTTCCCCCGAAAGTTATTTCAATATCTTCGAGGGTTCCTTTCCTTTCTCCTCCTTTCCAAAAATCGGAAGAAGGTTTGCCTCCCTCTCATTTTAATGAATGTCTTAGCTAATATCTTGGCTCTTCCTTAGAAGCAATATAATTTGAATAATATAATATAATAATAATAATATGCAACTTTTTAATTATTTCTATACGATC
Organism: Drosophila tsacasi; assembly: GCA_018904565.1. NCBI lineage: Eukaryota > Metazoa > Arthropoda > Insecta > Diptera > Drosophilidae > Drosophila > Drosophila tsacasi. Next base: position 17,759 of record JAEIHY010018442.1, read on the forward strand.
CCAGCATTGATATAATAATTATACAAATAATATGTGAGCATTCATGAAGATCTAACTGGAAAACTAATAGCGACATTAAGTATTTCCACTCCTGCAACTATTTCGCGACAAACTCCAAACATGACATAAAAATACGAGATGGGAGAAGCGATTGTCTTGCCTTAACATCTCAGGGCTCCAGAGTTTCGGAGTTCGAGTCTCCAAGCGTGCAGAGTTTCCTCCTCCGAGTTCATTGAACGCCTTCGCCAGACATACAGCAAACGCAAACTCAATAAGCGAACGCGGCGAGCAAATAAACAGCAGCCAATAAGAGATACGGACTGTTCAGATACAAATCGCCACCGAAGATACTCTTCTTTCAAAATCCCAAGAAACTGAGAAAAAAAAAAAAAATCGGGAGAACAGGTTGAGAGGGTCCAGGTTCGGATTTAGGTACAGGCATTGAAGGATCGGTCAATTTCCGGCTGAAGGAAAGATGTATTAGGACTCTAATTTTAACTGTTATGACTTTCTTTAGTAATAATAAATATAGTGAATAGAGAGAGAATGTGAATAATAAGGGTTTAAGGTAATATTTAATTTGCATGTGTATATTTTTCCCAGTCCTATTTCATAGAGAGAAACTACTATAGAAAAATCGTAATCCGAAAAGCATAAATGTAAGAGCACAAAGCGCAGAACTCTCTTCCGCGTCATCTGCCAGATGATTTAATTGCTGGGCGGCCGGGGCGACAAATAAATAATAATATTGCACAATCTCGCCGCTCAGCTACCAACAAAGAAGAGGCCAGGACAGGCAGTCAAAACAAGGCAAGTGACTTTGGCTTAGCCAAGGAAAAAGAAAAAAACGAGGAAAGGGAAATATAAAAAAGCGAACAGAGCCAGACCAAGACCCAGACTCGGCCATAAAAAGGAGCAGTCAATGTACCCAAAAACAAAAAAAAGAACAGGCACTGAAAGAGGCACAAAGAGCGAGGGAAAGAACGGAGCCAAGCTAAGTGAAGTAAAAGGGAACCGTAGCATGACGCGGCAGAAAGAATAATAGCAACAACCACACAGAGGCAGCCATGACCCACACCAACAAATAGGAAGAGCGAACCGAGGAGAATGCCAAAACAACACTGCTTTTGCCCAAAATGAAGCGGCAACTGTAATAAAAATGCAGGCGCGCTGTGAGTGGGAACGAGAGGGGGTAGCGTGCAAAAAGAGTGTGCAGAGAGCGAGCATTTACTCGCTTCAACGCCAAATTTCAATTACAATTACCAACATGAGTGAGTGCGATTGAGACAGTGTTAGAAGAGAGAGTGGAAGGAAAACTAGGAAGTTTACAACACCGGACAGATAGTGGAAGCTAGAAGCAAAGAAGAATGCACGGCGAAAATGATGTTTTACTAAAGCAACTCGTAAAAAAACCGAAGAGGCAAGCAAGATGGTATGCAATTATTTGCACTTTTCGCATTTATTTTCTTCTTGTACATATTTTAAGTACATATATTTTCAAACTGTGGACTTTATAATAACTAAAGACTTTAAAACTAAGGTTTATAATATCAGTCTGAACATTTTATGTTCACTATTTTAATTTTTGTTGTTAATTTTATTTTAACAACTTGAGAAACCCCATAAATACTCCTTTCGGGAACAGTTTTGTTTTCATCTAAAAAAAGTGACCTCAAGTTAGTGGTACACTTTTTCGCTCTCTGTAAGTGGGGGAGAGGGAGCGACAGAAAGAGTTCTTCGAGGGGAGCTGCTCGGTGTGAATGGGACACAAGCCAAAGTGAACAGAATCGCGAAATCGAGAGGAGATGGATATGGGATATTGGAGAGGAGACCTATGGAGACTCGCTCTCTTTCTTCTGATTGCTGGGACCATCGTGTATGGCCATTAAAAATGGCTGGTAACATGGCTGCGAACAACACTCACACTTGCACACACACACATTCACAAAAAGAAGAGCAACAGACACTGCAGAAGGAGACACATAACACACACACACACACAGGCACACATCAACTCCATTTAAATCGGAGCAGCTCCACGAATGGAGTTGCAAAACAGAACGCCCAAAGGTTAATCAACTCTGCAACACTGGTACTCGCCAAAACTCTCCCATCTGCAATAGGGTTGCCGCTGCCAGTGCCACCGTGCAGCGCAACTCCACATTTTGTTGTTGTCTGTGGCACGAAGCAGCAGCGTCTAATTGAATTGGATGGATTTTGTTGACTCTGCTTCACTCTCTTCTCTGCTCCACTCCACCGCCTGACACCCCTCTCTTATCTGTGCTCCCATGGCAATGGCATTGAGTGAGAATCAACAAAAGCCACTAGCAGCGCGCACTCTCTCTTTGAAGAGAGCGTTGAAAGAGTTAGAAGAGCCAAAGAGTGCGGTCTATTGCATAATTTTGTGCAATCTGCCTACGAGTAGGTGCCCTTCTTGCGTGTGTGTGTGGCATTGGCTTTGATTGCACGCCTGTGTGTGTATGTGTGTTGGGGATTTGGCCTTGGTTTTTTGCCAAGCTTCAAGTTGCCATTAATCGGAAAATTGTTTAATGGCACAAAATGCATTTCAGCAATTAAGCAGTGCAGGAAAATCATTTGCCTAAAAAAAGCGATAAGTTTAAAATAGTTCTTAAATTTTTATTTTCAAACATATAATCCCTTAAATTAATTTCCAGCATTTTTTTTATAAAATTTTGATAATTTTCCAAAATTTTGTATTCAGTTTTGTATTTTTATGGAATTTTAAATAATCAATCATTTAATAAATATTTAAATTTAACTTGCAAAAACACATGTTATTTATGGACATTTCCTCATTATTTAATTGGTTTTATTTACTTTCCGAGTTTCTCTCCAATAATTTCCACCAATCACTGCAAATTACCAGTGAAATGTCGCAGTTTTAATTCAATTTTGAGCTGCCAGCGATAAATGAAAATTAATGGCAAAAATGCCATTTGACAAGGCGCGCCGCTGGCAGAGAGTGAAGGAAAAGCAAACAGTTTCCAGATGATTGCATCCTGCCGACTGGACAGAAATGAAAATCTACATGCATATATTTTTTGTGATTAATGAGCCAGGACCAAGGGACACGCTGCGTATACGCAATATACAATGAACTTTTAATGAAATTGCAGCACAACAAATTAAATACTTTTAAGGGGGATGAGCAGTATAAATAATATACAGCGAAAATTACAGTTTATTTCAAAGCTGAGAAAGTAAAAAATATGAAGCGGATTTCCTACGTGTGGTATGAGTAATATTTTAGGCACTAAAGTCATTGAGGGTTTTTGGAAGAATTACTGCGTACTTAATAGTAAAGAAACCAAATATATAGAAGTTCTTTTTAGGATTAGGAGAATAAAACTATATACCAATGTACTTATAACGTATAATAATTTATATTCTTTGCAATATCCAAAGCCCTCTGCATTTTTTTTGCGTGTACTAAACTGTTATTTCTATGAAGCTGAGAAAGTAAACAAAAAGAGAGGATTCCCCGAAAGCCAAAGAGAACCATTAAAGAGAACAGAACGGGGTTTGCAAAAAAAATAAAAGGGAAAAAGAATGCAAAAATATTTGCAGCGCTGTGTTACCGGTTTTTATGGTAGGAAGGAAACCCGCTCTCGCAGCGCATTAGTGTATGCGGTGTGTGTGTGTGTGTGTGTGGTGTGTGTGGCGTGTGTTGTGTGAGTGACGACGGCGGCAGCGTCTGTCTGTTGTTGAGGCAGGTCCTGGCCGGAATACGCGAAAATAGGTACAGCCAACGAACTGCTGCGCTCCAGACGACGACCGACGACGGCTGTCTACCACCGAGCGAGCGGCGGGCTGGCAGCAGCTCCTTCCTTTTAGCTGCAAAAACATGTGGCAGCACCAATGGGTGAAGACGCAGCAGTACCAGCACCAGCACCAGCACCAGCGCCATCATATACCATACATATAGCATGCTGCAACATGGGAACCGAACTCGGCAGCACACATATAGCCAAAACACTCGATAGATACAGCCGCCGTCGCAGTCGCCGCTCTGCTCTGCTCACGGCTAGCTTTGGCCATGACTTCAGGTTCGGCTTCAGCCTCAGTTTCGCTTCTGAGCTTCAGCTGCAGCAACCGCTTCCCACATAAATACATCTGTGTGCACTATGTACACCAGTCTATATAACTACTTTTTATTTTTCGGCGATTCCTCCTTCGCCTTCGCGGAAAAGGGGAAAAAGATGAATATGTAATGCAATTTCCCTCAGCGTTCCGGCTTTCCTTTGTTGCAAATTCAATCTGCAGCGGCAGCGATCGGCTTACGTGGCCAGAGGCAATGGGCAGAGAACCCATCGAGGATTAGGCCAAGTCAAGTGGAATTGTCTCTGGCCACAAAAGGAGCAGCAGAGCAGCGGAGCAGCGGAGTGCGCGGGCCATAAACGTGCAGGTTGGCCAAATGTGTAATCCAAATCCAAATATGTAATCAAAAAAGCATTTCTAAACAAATCAATCGAGGATTTCGTATCAAAATCAAGTGGGAGCAGAATCCAATAGAGGAAAATGCACAAATATTTCAAATAGAAAATCAAATTGGGGACTTTGGGGATTTATATGGCCCCCAGGACAAAGCATAAAGTCTCATAACGGTATAAAGTGTCAAAAAGGCAAAAAACCATTTAATAAAGTGAAAACATAAACTTAACTGTGGAGTAACGAAAAAATGACAAATATTCAATTAAAATATTCCTATTAATATATAGGAATATAAGGACCCATCAATGGACGACTGCCTTTAACGTGCAATACATTAAGCAGTATAAATATGGATATTGATTGTTGAAGAATACTTCACAAAATATATTTCTCAAGTTAAAAGACACAAATGTTAGGTATGCAAAATAACTTTTATGTAATAATTGAATACCATATGTAGCTCTCTTATCTATAATATTAAATTAGAATGGTATAAGCTTAATTATATCTTCAAGAGAATACATTATCCATTTAACTAATGGAATACATAATTACTGATGTACTTATATGAATTAGTTTATTACTCTACAAATGCCACAAATTATTTAAAAAATATACTTCCTTTTTCTTTCTTTCTTTCCAGAAGCCAGAAAAAACACACCATAATTGTAATCAATACGAAAAGTATCACCCATTCAACTATGATATTCTTTAAATTAATAAACCAGACTAATATTAACATAATTACTTTTTCCACTACATAGAATTCTTGGAGGCTACCCCGAAAAGCAACATCAAATTATCGTAAATATAAATCGAAATAAAAATCAAAGCAATTTGGGATACATTGTGAACTATTGCAGGGATGACTCAGTCAAGGTCCAGGATTCACTCCTTTCATCCTGCTGGAATTTCACAACTTTACGTAAATGGATTAAACGAGTTTTTTCCCTCTCCGCCAGATGGGTTTGCTTTTTTACACTTTCTTCCCCGAGACGAACGTAATTCCTATAGCGACTTCTAATCCAACACGAGAGAAATGGTGCATACTTACATATGGACCATTAACAGAAACCCGTAAATCCGAACTTGTGCTGTTTTATATCTGTTACAAGACCGGCATTATGGGAGTCTGTCAATGCAAACAACTGGTTTTTGGCAACAAAATCAAAACTGACAAACTTGAAAGCACATAATAATGGAGGAAAATAAATAATAATAAAATAATATAAACAAAATAAATAAATTGTTGAATGAGTAAAACGGAGAAATTAAATACAGCCAATAAATTAATTCTTGAGAAATAACAAAGCCGTAAAAGGATTATAGAACCAATGGACAAATCAAAGTGACTTGTTTCAAGGAGATATTAATTAAAATTAATTAATTCCTCTGCTTATGTTTTAGTAAATACAAAAACAATAAAAACCGCCCTTTAAAAATTAAATATAAATAAACAATGAAACCGCCCTCCTAATCTTCAAATTGAATTTAAAATAAACAATAATAAAGAACAGTTCAAACCTTAAAATAAAATGAAAAATATTTACATTTATCACATAAATGCATCACACAAATAACACAATAAATATTTAATTGCATAAATAACCATCCTATAACCCTTTTTATTTGGCTCATAGCGAAGAATAAACAAATATTTTGTTATTATTTATTTTGAATTTATCTAATATTAATATCTAATTGCTATTAATATTTTGTATAATTTTTCCGCCATTATTCTTCTTCTTGTTTGTCACTCATATACTTTTGTTTAACCAAAAACGAAACCAAAACCGAAACACACAAAATAAGAAAACCAACCCGAAAGATCCTTTAATTTACCAAAAAATCCACCCAGCAAAAGGGACTAAACCAAGGACCTTTTTCTCTCTGGCAAATTGAGGTAGTAGGTTGTATAGTAGTAACTACAAATCATACTATACAATGTGCTAGCTTTCTTTGCTTGACTACAAGCCGCAATTTAATTCATGAAACCACCAAAATCACAGCCAGAAAATTGTGAAAAATAACGACTGAAAAAAAAATGAAAAGTGAACCCTCGACTGCGTGTGTATGTAAATATATTGGCATTGTTAGTGACATGTGCAAATGTTTGTATGGCTGATTCCCTGAGACCCTAACTTGTGACTTTTAATACCAGTTTCACAAGTTTTGATCTCCGGTATTGGACGCAAACTTGCTGATGTTAGCAAAAAATAAGACAAAAAGAAAGAGCTGCAGAGGGCAAGTACTATATCGGAAATATACATACCGAGAAGGTAAGAGTCAGCATTCTTCAACATATACTATTTATACTTATTGACCTTCCAGTTTATTCAACAGAAAATGCAGCAGTTCTGGTTTTATAGACGAGAGGCATTGGAGACTTTATAACTTGCTTCTTGGATTGTATTGGCATCGCGAACTTTTATACATTGAAATAACCAGGAATACATCGTTAGAAAATTAGTATCCGTTTTAGTTTAATTTATTTATTTGACTCTATTTCATAAATTAAAAAATGAATCTTAATGCACTAGCATAACGTTTCTGTGCAAGAGAAGTTGATACCATCTAAATACTTAAAACATTGGGTGTCGGAAAATGTTTATCGATCAAAACTTAGCCAATAAAGAATTAATTTTAATTTTGATATCTGGTCTTTGTTAGTATTAGGTTAATAAATCTGACTTTTATATACAAAAGTTTTTAAAATTACAATTTGTGTGCTTTTTTGACAATTTTAATGATGTAACCCCTTATACAACAAAAAAATGGTTATATTCACATTTTTCCAGAATTGTTCATAATTTTTATGATATTACCCGTTTAAAATTTAAAAAAATTTTATAATTAATAATACTTTTTGTTAACTACTTTTTTTCAATATATCATTGTCGATTTATTTAGATTTTAATGGCAAATATGAATATAAATGCTTTAGTCCATGTGCGAATATCAACCGATCCCAAGAAGCTCTCTGGGAATTATTCCTTATTATATGGGTGAAGAAATCAAGGCTTAAAATAGCCAGAATTAAGCCAAAAATGCCTTAATTTCCACTCGGAAAGCTTCTCTGTGCAAGTTTTTATAAGGTTAATAAATCTGCATGCTTTATACAAAAATTTGGTAAATTAGATTTTTTTGTGATTTTTTTTACCATTTCAATGATGAAATTTTGAAAAAATTAAAAGAAAAATTTTTCAAGCAAACATGGCTAGATTGACTCCACAGTTGATGCCGATTAAGAATACATACGGTTTATAGGGTAGAAAATGAATTCTTCACCAAGTTACAGCCTTCTGACTGAAATTCAAATGTCTTCCAAGGATAACCTTTGGTTATTTATACAGACCAGTTTTATTAGATTTATATTCCTTAGTATATAGTTAATATAAAACAACCCAAAAAATGTTATTCCCAAGTCCCATTCCTAGCTTTCCAATTATAAACATTCCCATTCGGTTGAATATTTTCCTTACATCCAAATCTTTATTGCAAACCACAATAAACTATACACGCTTTCGGATGAATTTAAACTATAAACTACAACTAAGTTCTAGAGATACCATGTTTTGTGAATAAATCGCTTAAAGTATGAACAATTTCATTGTCAAAAGAGTACAAAATATATATGCATATACAATTTATAGATTGGATGGGGCTGTATGGGCCGATGGACTATGCTGATCCCTCACTGATGCGTGCACTTGTTGTCCTTGGACTTCTTCTTACGATCTTCACTTGAATTTGATCGTCGCGTACCCTGAATTGGCATGTAAGGCGGCGTGGGGCTGGCACTTTGATCTGCGCAAGGGATATATAGAGATCAATATATAGCGAGGCATATCCGGGAGCAGCTTTAAATACATATATACCAAAATTGCCGCCAGACTTGGAGTACTTCATGTGCGGCGAGATGTCCTGGCCACTGTGGTGGGAGCTGTCATGGGAGCCGGCCTCGGATCCATAGTGTTCCGATCTGTGGAGAATTCGGGTATATATATAGAGTTTTTTTTTAAAGAACAGAAAGTATATTTGAACCCACCTCGTCATGGAATTGTGGGCTTGCAGCTGCTGCACCGCCTCTGCGGCCATGTGCAACGACACGGGCCTCTGTCCCGGCCTGCAACTGTCCACTGGCAGTGTGTAGATGTCATCCTCTCCCCGCACTGGGGCCATGTTCAGGCTCCTCTGCTGCTGCTGTCTCTGCATGGAGCTGTGATTGGATCCGCCATCTCGGGTGAGGCTTCCATTAGTCAGGGGACCGTTGTGCGGCCTCTGTTCGCGACTGTTGTTGAGCACATCGATGGGATTCGAGTAGGCCTCCACGTCAATGTCTGCGACCTGCGAGTGATTCGAGAGGCAATCCTGGGGCAGGGCCATCAGAGGACCGCAGTGGGAGTTGGTGCCACAGAGCAGGCTGCCATTGGCGGCGGCGGCGGCCTCCTTCTGCTGCGATTTTCGCAGACGAGCTTTTTCCTTGGCCCGTTTGGCTTTGGCTTTCTCCTGGAAAGAATTCGATTTGTTATACAAAATTCCTTGTGGTTGGTTTGTAGAGTTTCTCACCCTATCCTGTAGCATTTTGGCCAGTTCCTTGTCCTGGGCCTCGATGGCCAGCATGCGATCTCTGTGCTCTTGGCGGACACAGTCCTTGGACTCGATAGCCTGCAGCCTCCGGGCCAACAACTGCAAGCGGATGCCCAAAAATAAGTAAACTCCACTGGAAGTTGAGCCCATATTGTATTCCCGTGCTTACCGCATCCTTCTGCTCCTGCTTGAGCTTCTTGCTCATCTCCTGGATCTCCTCCATAGGCAGTCCGATCTCCCGCAGGCTGGCATAGTCGCAGGGATCCACGTAGAGCTCAATGTCATCGGCATGCTGCTGCATGTGCAGCTCCGCGGCCTTGGCTGATCCCGATCCCGAAACCAATCCGAAATTCCCCACCAGCTGGTCGTATTTCTCCGGTGACAGTTTCTGAAATTTCGGTTCGGTTCTTAGGAGGTTTTCATGGGAGGGAGAGCGCTGTTTCTGGAGTGGCGACGCCGACGACGACGCCGCGGATGTCTTGGCAGCTGCATCGACAACACTAGCCGATGTTGCTGCTGCCGGCGGGACAACGGCAATGTTGTAGTCGCGTATGCTGTCAGCAACATCGGCGTAGTCCACCACTTCGTCGATGGCAGCCACGTTGTGCTGTTTTTGCTGTGTGTTGCAGTGCTGTAGAGTGGTGTTAGGTGTGCTAGCTGTTGATGTTGATGGAGTTGTGGAGTGTGTTCCAGCAGAACGACGTGCCGATGATGATGGATGTAGCTGCTGCTGCTGCTGTGCCTGATGACGATGTGAGTGCACAGAAAGGAATATTTACATGTTATGAGGGTCAAAATGTGGCAGATTTGTATGGGAAAATAAAATATTATGATAAAGTAACCTTTTTGCTAAGTAATGTGATTTTTCTAGGAACAAAATGAAGAAGTTTAACTTTGAAAAGCATATGAAGTGAGTTTTGTTAGCAAGGATATTTATAAATGGCATTCTGATATCATAAACAGTTTTAATTCTTCTAAAATTATATCTAGAAGGAAATATTGACTATTATTAGATTGTTCTCAGCATAAATAAACCTTTTTGGAGATCATATTAATTATTTCAAATTTCATCATTATAAATTTCCATTATGTTCGATACAGTGCAGTATTTGGTCTATATAGTTTCATTTCTGGTATATATACGTATGTACACCCTAGTTGGCACTCACCAACAGGGAATGGTGTGCCTGTGCGTTTCTACTGGGACTGGGAGTGCTGGTGCTCGGGGTCGGTGTGGCTGCTGGCGGCGGCAGGTCTACGATATTTGGTATTAGCGATAATCCTACATAGTTGTCTGTTTGTGAGAAGTGTTGACTGTGACTGTGGTGGTGGTTGTATCTGGCCTGCTGCGAGGTGCTTGGCTCTGGGTGCTGCTGCTGTTGCTGCTGGTGTTGCTGCTGCTGGTGTATACTTGCTTTGGCTGGGCGGGGCGGTGGACGGCTCTTGTCGCGTGTGGCTGGCGGCGGTACGGGTGGCAGATTTACATAGATTTCCTGTTATTAAATTGAACGGTTTAGGGAGTATATTTTCTTGCAAGAACACAGACACTTACCTGCATTTGCTTGGCTATGAGCTCGCTCTGCTGCAGCTCCTTCTGCTGCTGCTCCTGCAGATCGCGCTCCAACTTGTCAGCTATTTCTTTGGCTACTCGCTTGTCATGTTCCTCCCTGTAGAGATATTATTCTGATTAGTTTCAACAGCAACATGACTTTTCAAATAAAAAAATTCATTAACAAGAGAATGCAGAGAAGAGAGAACAATGAAACAAACACACAGGCATTGAATCGAAAAAAGGGAGGTAATTAGGAAGGTGTACAATTTTTTTAAAGACTAAAAATGATTAGGATTTATAAAAAAAAAGGTTTAGGGCCAGTTTAAATATCATACAAAATATACAATTTTATACAAAGCAATACAAATTGACGCATTTAACCAAAATTTTGATTCAAATACAAAATAGGCGAATAAATGATGTTTTGATTTATATACATGCTTCGGTTTTCGGTAATTCGTTATTAAATTCCTACAAAACGTCGTATTTTTTTGCCTATATATTTGAAATTAAAATCAAATTATTTGTATTTAATTAAACTCACTGCTCTGTCAGGCGTCTCCTGTAGGCATCCACTCGCCGCTGTGCCTGCTCCTTCTCCTTGATCTGCTCGTGCAAGGCGGTGGGAAAATCCTCTCGAACCACTGCATTTCTATACCGATTTCCCTTGTAGAAGTCGTTAACTGATGAGGAAATAAATTTTAATTAGTTACTCATTCCCATCTATTCTCTACTTTACGCAATACTCACTCTCCTGGGACTGGAGCTTGTAGGCCAGGGCGCCATCCTCACGCACGAGCCACTCCTTGCACACTGCAATGCGGAAGCAATAGGAAAAAGTATTAAATAAGCTCCCTTTTATGGCCAGGTAATTACGTGCGAGAGTATCTAATGACAAGTGATATTTAATGCCTGCATCTTCTCCGATTACCCGCTCTCGAATCTCTAATGAAGCCCCCCAAGATCGTTAAAATCGGTTGTGCTCCACTTGATGGCCCGACGAATATGATGATGATGATGATGAGTCACCTTTGGACTGTGTATCGGCGACACAATCGGGCATCGGACAAAGGAATTCCATTGAAGATGTAATCCCCGAGGAGGAGTTGGAGTTGCAGTTGGAGGGTGGGGGAGCCCCATTTTGATCGATTTAACCGAGCATAGAGCGATCCCACTCGCTGATAAGGGAAAGCGTGGAAAAATGTCTTCCCCTCAATTGTGTGTGTGTAGAATTTTATTTGGGTTATTTATATGTTTTTTGTAGCTTCCCTTTTTGTGATTCCAATTCGTTCGTTTGCCCATGTGTTTACACGGAAAGAAAAGGGTTTCTTAAAACATGAAGAGTTTCAGAAAATGCAGCAGTAAAGACAGCATTAAAATAGGTAATACTTAACATAGAACTCGTTGAACAAGGAAAGAAAAAAAATTACATCGTTGTAGATGCTTTACATTTGACTCCAAAGTAAATTTCTGTGTACCGATAAATAATTTAAGTACCGATTTTCTGATATTTAACTAAAAGGAATTGATATTTATATAAAATGCAGTGAAGTCTTTTTGAGCCCGATATTTGTTCATTGGTCTGTCTTTATACATCCACTTATATATCGGAGATTAAAGCTAGTCATGGATTTTTCTAGCTCTTAAGGCAAGAAATTTAACTACAATATTCTTTCAGATTTTAACCAAGTATATCCCCCTTTCTTCTCAGTGTTCAAATGCACGATCCACGCAATTGGAAACGTCTGTGTTGTCTGGTTCTCTGGGTCTGTGGTCTGCGAGTTGCTGTCATTTATCATTTCATTTAGTTTGGGGAGTCCACGGAGCTGCGACGACACTCAGTCACTGTCACCGGAAAGTGATGTGTGGCCAAGTGGGAAAGTGGTGACTCCCAGTGGCATCTCAAGTGCGTCTTGTTATCGGGATGATAGTTGATATCTAGGTATCTAGGTATCTATATGAAAGTGGTTTTTGATTGACAATGACGGGGATGTTTATTCTGGTTAATAGGGAAAGTTTTGACTAATTGGCTATCCAGGAAAATTTAAGTATCTGTAAAATGGGCTATTAATTTTTCAAAATAAGAGATTTTTTCCTAAGCTGGACAGATTTTAAATATGTTTAATTTTTAACTAGTAGCTCATTTAGTTTATATTCTATTTAAATATGGTATCTGAGGTTCCAAAATTCTGTAGAGAAGAAGAACTTGTTAGTTTTCCTGCAGTTCCATCTCTTGTTATCGCACTGAAACATTATTTTAATCACTATTTCCCTTGACTTGCCCCCTATTAACATAATTTCCTTATCTACACACTCTGGATCTGCCCCAAACTCAGCTTAATTTGAAGGTTCTTTGATTTGACAGTTGTCAACGGGCAATTAGCTGAACTCTGACCATAGATTTTCCACTGCAATTAGAGAGCTTGCAGGCTGAAAATGAATTATTGTGGGTCAGGAACCTCCCTCTCCCGCTCGCTCCCTCTGTTAATGCACTTGGGAGCGATTTCACTTAATTAAGTGCAATTTCAGAAAGAAATTGCAGTGGTGTGGCCGCTGGGGCGTCGAACTGGCAGACATAATCAATTTAGTTCCTTCTGATTTCTGACTGCACATAGGCACTGTGCACATAGCTAAGAGGATTCTATATATGTATGTATGTATGTAAGCGGGGGCATGAGGTATAAAAAAACTATATGTTGTGCCGCTGCATAAACTAAAACACAAAGTACTCTTTACTTTTTTGCCTACTCGCAGTTTTCCTTGGTTCGCTGTTTGGTTTTCGCTGAGTTTCTGTGTTGAGTGGTTCGGCCTGATTGCTCAGCTCAGGTTGCTTACCCCTCGTAGCCCCCCTAAAAACCCCCCTCTTTTCAGAGGCGGCAACACCGTGTTTATACCCCAGCAGAGTGCGGTAATTCTAGACCAAGATTTATGCAAGAAATGATACGAGTAGTGCGAGTATTTATGGTCAGATACATTGGCAATCTTAATATGATCTTGGTGTCTTGGCATCATTTTTTTGGTGGCTGTCTAGAAAAAATAATAATGATAATAATAATGAACTGTACAAATTATCTAAATATCTTTTGAGACCTTAAAATTCAAAGTTAAATATATTTCAAAGAAATCTCAAATAAAGAAATTCATTTTCGCAGTAAAGCTGATGATTTCCATCCATAATGTTAAGACGGTTAAAAGTAAAGTATATACTCTTCAAAACTTTAGAAATCCTTCATTTCTAAAGGGTATACAGTATATTTAGTTATAAAATTACAAAACAACCTTTAGTTTCTTGCCGTATTTTGTGCATTCAGCATATTACTTACAAAGTCTCTGCACTTTTCAGTACCCATATATGTTGCTTTTGACTTTTTCCTGCTGTTCTTACGTCTCTGTGCTTTTGCTTTATAATTCTCCGGGCAAGCGCGGCTTTTTATTATGCACAACGGGCAACGGGGCAAAAATACGAAAACAAATTATATGGCAAAAAACAAAGCAAAGAAAAACCTGTGCTGGAATTGACTTACAGTACGCTGCCCGTTAAATAATTCTTTGTTTTTTTCTTTTCCCTGAGGCAAAGGAAATGGTCGAGGCATAAAAACTGTGCATACGACTAGAAAAATTATAGCCGTGTCACTTGAATTCGCCAAGTCACACGACAAATTTGACTTGGAATTCTTTTCGATTTCCTGTGACAGCTAACTTATTGCGGCTCTCCTCCATATGGGGACGCGAACGAGTTTTGGCCAAAAAGCACACAGAGAACTCTTAACCTTTGCAGCCGAAAATAAATTGGGCGGAGTGCAATGTGGGTCACACACGAAAAGCATTTTATTGACTTGACCAGAATGAAAATAAACATAAAACAGAGAACGGGTTAGTAAGTCAGTCAGCGAGGGCGCATGATTCACAAGCTTTGGGTTTCAACGGAATTCTTTTTGGGCCAAGAAGATAGTGCAGGTGCGAGATATTTTCGGGATAAATCAGCTGACCGAAGGTGAATTGGAATTTGCTGATATTGAGATTCTGAGAAATTAATTTTAAGCGGTAAATTATTTATTTAATTATTTACTTGGTTCCTAAGTGATGTTAATAAATTAAACATTATTGGGGATTTCAATCAAAAGTAATTTTAGCCAAAAGGATATTAGATACTCGAATTAACTTCATTATTAGACAATTTGTAATTAATTTTTGGAAGTAAAATAATAACAGAAATGAAATAGGGTGTAAGCAAAACCTTAGAGAAACCCTTAAATGTCAGAATGATTTTAAGGAAATGTTTATACATTTTATAAATTGAACTTAACCATTAATTTTGTTTAATTTTTATTATACCCTTGCAGGGAATTATAATTTTAGTCAGAAGTTTGCAACGCTGTGAAGGAGTCATTTCCGACCCTATAAATCGTATATATAATTGATCAGCATCAACAGCCTAGTCGATCTAGCCGTGTCTGGTAGCATGACAAAATGTAAAATATTTTCGACATTTTTAAGGGGTTAAATTGTTAAAATTGTAAAAAAAATTAGAAAAAAATTAACTTTCAAATAAATTGAAATTCAGTATGTAGTTTTATTAGCCTTATAAAAGTAACTAATATCACTTTACCGAATTCAAATTAATGAATTTTTAGAGTAGTTATTATATATTAAAGCTTTAATTTGCCCAAAATTATAGGATAACTATTTAAATTGTAATACTCCTTTTGGGGGACTATAATAACAGTCGGAATCACAGATCACAGTGATGTGATTGGAAACTCCAAGGGGTATTTCAATTTCAGCGTACCAAATTTTAAATTTCTTTTTAGGTTTTAAATACATATATTATACATATATTTGTTAAATACATATATTAATGTAAGAGCTTTGTATGAAGTTATTATTTAATACTATTTTGCAAATAACTACCTTTTCATGGTAGAATTTACACCTGCTGCTTGTTCTCACGTACCCATCAAATCCATTTTCTTCCCTTAATTGTGCCCTTAATAGCCGGTGTGCAGCAACAATTGTTTGGCTGCTTGTGGCGGCGCCTTCAATTTGGCCGAAACACTTTTTTGGTTTGGCAAACTTAACAAATTTCGCTTGCCACTTTCCATTAACCTTGCTGGGCCATGTCGATTTACAGTTCACAGAACGCCACAGTCTGGGGGCCCTTGACTGCCCTTTCTGCAGGGCATTTACGGGGCTTCGCCGCATTTTACTTTGCCATTTCTTCTGCCACTTTTCCCCCCGAATTCCAAATTCCTAGTCTCCGATTCATGCCGCCAAGTTCAGGTTGGCTTTCTGGGCACGCATGAATGGCGCGTTCCTCCGCGCCGATCGCGTGAAGAGTTACACAACCCGAATGGTAATACATACTCGTAATTATGCATAAAAACAAAAAATACCATACGATGGAAAGCCAAAATTAGAAAGCAGTTTGACGGGAAAATTTATGAGCTAGCTGGAAAGAGACTGCAGTGTGTGCGAGTGTCTGCTTTTCCTGGGGAAAAATGCTGTTGAGGCTGTGTTGACGACTGGCAGTTGCAACAAGCGGCAAGCAGCGGCGCCGAAAGTGGAAAAACCTGACTCAAGGTTGTTGAACATGCCACTGCCACCGAACGAGAAATGTGGCCTGCAATGCCGACTATTTGAATGTTGCATCTGACAGATACAGATACACACACGTGGCAGCTGTATATTTAGCCAGCCTTACATTGACCTTAGCCATGGATGCCATGCCCCATCATCGCTGGGTTTTGTCTCCATCTTGCAGTTATACCCTTGAGTAGGGTATTAACATTTTTATCTGTAGCAATTTCCCTTTAGATATATATTAAGTTTTAAGTATTAATCTAAAATCAATATTATATCGATAGTTGCATGCGAAAACATATAAAAGGATTCATCAGTCACATTTTTTTCATTCAGTGCTCTGCTTTCGAGGCGAAAACATCAATTTATTTTCAATTCCTTTTTCGTTTATGTTGTTTTTCTTTTAATTTATTTATTAGTATTAATTCCTTATTCCTTTTATTTTAAATGTTTAATTCGATAAATGTGTTGTTTTACCCGTCGGTTCACATAGAATCACGCTCCTGCGATACAGTTAGGATCAAGCAATTACGGTGCAGTAAAGTGCTAATTGGCTATCCTTTAAAAAAACTTTACTAAAAGAATATATACCCAATAAAATGATTTTGAACTCTTAATATTTTATTTTGTTTTCCTTTAAATTGTATTATTTGATG
>JAEIHY010018446.1:0-10721 GCA_018904565.1 Drosophila tsacasi
CAGATTAATAATTTGGTTACGCTGGTTGTACCCCTTACCATAAGCCTGGTGCTGCTAGCCATTGCTGTAGAGTGTGGCATCATTCGGTTGCTAACCACCAGAGAATTGGCATCAATTTCCCATCTAAGCATGAGCAACTGTAAAATGTCAATTCTTTCTTGCCTCTGGCGTGCAATCCATGCCTCCTGCAACCCTTTGATCTCATCTTTCAGCACTTTCAGTTCCTTTTTAACATCATTGTTATGCTTTTGCATCAGCTCCGCGAAACGCAGTTCCATATCAGATGCCATTTTTTTAGTTTATTTATTTTCAGTTTATTTAGTTACAATTAGAGCTGGAAAAAACATGGGCGATACATCGATGTTTTCAAAACATTGGAAACATCGAGATTTTAAAACATCGATGTTCGATGTTTCCGCTTTACCCATCACTACTTTGCAGGGAAAGATCTTGGTAAGCTGAAAACTTTTTTTCATTTTAATTTTTTTGTTTTTTTAATTTTTGTTTAAGAAATAAAAATAGCAAACTATGGATCTATGGAACTATGGATTTTTTCTGAAAAACATCGAAACATCGATGTAGGTAAACATCGATGTTTTTGGTCCAACCTTGTGATGCCATTTTCGCTTTTTTCACATCATATTAAGGACATTTTGAAGTGAATTCTAGCTATTTTTGCAAATTAAAGCCAATTTATTTAAATTTTACTTTGACAATTTGAGTGATGTTCAATTCCCAGTCTCTACACTCTGGCAACATCTCCCACGATACGTCACGTACACCGATTGGGTGATAAAGATTTGAAATGATCTACTTGGACAATCATTTGGCCAAAACGGCCTACAGATCACCGCTACCCATAGCCTGTTGATCTTCCCGCGAGACAAGGAAGTGCCCGCGATCCGTAGAGGTCAGCACATGTTTCGGCAGATATCGCAGAACAGAGGCCGGCACCTGGCCTAACATGAGCAACCGCTCTCGCTTAATTCGCTCCTCCAAATCGGCGTCGCACTTAGCCTTCATGTCGAAGTACTGGGCAGTTTCGGCGGTGGCCTCTGCTCGCTTGCGCTGATTATCCTCCATCATAGCCAGTAGGGAGGCCCCGTGCGCCCTACTCCTGCGGTAGTTCTCCAACTGTTTCTCCGCTTCCAAGTGTGTGCTAGACATATTTTGCTGGCGGGTCTCGATCTCCATGCGCTTCTGCTGCATCTCCTCCATTTTACGGTGTTCCAGTTCCAAACGATAGCGGTTCATTTCCAGCTTGGTGCGGCGCCGCGATATCTGCTCCTGCTGAATCTGCTGGCGGAAGCCCTCATCACTCTTGGCTAAGTACTCCGCTTCCAGCAGATCCTGCAAAAGGTTGTTCCGATGGCGCTTCTGGTTCTACAATTAAAAAGAGTTAGCCAACGGGGAGTAGAAGGACACTGTTGGGCGACATTACCTCGATCTGGAGTACCTGCTCGCCCAGACGAATACTGATTTCCTGCTTCTTTCGCTGTTTATGAAGGCGTTTTTCCTCCAGCAGCAGTTTCCTGTCTTCAATCTCCGACTGATTCTCTAGAAGTTTTTCCAGCTCCTGCAGATTTTGGGCCCGTTCCCGTTCTCTTTGATACTTGTTCTCCTCGATTGACCGCAACATGTCATGGCGTTTCTGCACCTTTCGCTGTTCCAGTTCAAGCTTAATAGCGCGATCCTCCTCCTGGATCTGCTTCTGTTGGGCCTGGCTGAGCTCCCGGTCGCACATCCCCTGGGCGTGCTGCCTCTGGCGACGCAAGCGGTTCTCCTCCATTTGGCTGACGAGCGATTCGCGCAGGCAGCGCTGCTGCTCCTTACGGTCTACTTGTTCCTCGCGTCGCTTTGCGTCCCACAAGCAGCGCTCTTCAGACACCTCCTGTGCCTCTACCTGCACGGCTAGCTGGCGGATGCGCTCCCGTTCCGCGAGGTCGTCGGCTATCTGCTTGGAAATGACAGCCAAACGAAGTTGCTCTGCTAAATCCCGAAGCTGCTCGCAATCCTGCCGCAGCTGCTGGCGGCGCTTCTTATCCACAAACTCTGCGTGCTTTATTTGCTGCATCTCATGAGTCATGGCCGTCCTCTCAAACGTATCCTGAGTGATCTCCTTGGAGCATATCAGACTGTTTATTTTACGCAGGTCATGCTGCATATCCCGAAACACTCTGCAGCTGTGCATGTCGCGCTCTAAGCCATGCGGCACCTTGAATTTGGCTTTCCCGATTTCGAACACACTATAGTCACCCTGGCTACCTCGTTCTCTATCGGTTGCCATAGCGAAGAAAATTAAGGAATATTTATAATTGAGAAGCAGGCCGCGGAGTGTTGTATAACGCAAAACTCAATGACTACTGGCTTCCATTTTATGTGTGCGTTGCTAGTTATCAGGTAGTTTCTTAGAACTCCTTGTCAACGAATCCCTAATGCCATGGCAACGACGGTCGAAAAACATTTGCTGATATTTAGAAACTGTTCTATAAATAGCTTTGATGGAAAATGTTTACTTCGTCATTAAATGACAATTTAATTATTTCTTCAAAATCATAGTTTAAGTTAAATGCGTAACAACTCAGTTTTCGAAGGCGGTCGGAAAGTACTTCTTGTCTTTTTCCACAATGGACTCCAGCAGGTCATCGATGTCCGTGGTGGGGTAGCGCTCCACCCATGACTGGATGTAGCCCTCGTGGGTCGGCTCGTAGGTTTTCAGCTGCACCTTCTTGTCCTTGCCCACCTCAGTGTTAGCCTGCACGAGGATCATGCGCGGCTTCTTGTGCGCAAGGCAGATGTCCCGCCACTTGGCCCACGGATGCAATCCGCTCTCGTTCACCTCCGAATAGTGCTCGTACATCTTGTTGGCCGCCTGGATATCCGCCGTTGACTTGTAGACCTGGAGTTTGGTGAGGAAGTCCCCTAGCGCCTTCTTTCCCACGGTCTCGATCTTGCTGCGGTCTACGCTCAGCAGAAGATTCTTTCCACCCTCGGTTTCCTCAACTTTCACCAGTCCGTCACCAGCCTCCAGGAGCACCTTCATGATGACGAATCGAGCGCGAGAGTGAGCCTGCAGCCACAGCTTGGACTTGGGGTTGAACATTTCCAGGGCAACACCCATGCCGTTCCAAATAAGGCTCAGCCAGTTAACGTAGACGATGTTGTCCTGCTCCACCTTGTCCTTGAAACCGAAGATCTCTAGAATGTCCCGCTGCAGGGAGAGGTATAATCCCACGGCTTCAGCACGGCACTCCTCGTACGAAGATCCAATCGCCCCAAACTTCGTATCGTATGTTTCCCCCGGCAGATACCATGTCGATATGCTTTCGCCAGTGACCAAGTTCTTAGTGTTCTCTTTGTCAAAATTGTAGACTCCCTTCTCATCGATCCGGAACAGCTTGCCGCTGCCGTGACCCAGAAGTTCATGAAGACCTACTTGAACCTCGAAAGCCTTTACCTTGTACTCCTTCATTAAAGTCTGGTCCTCTTCGGCCAGGAAGGGAATGGGGTCTTTGCGGTTGATGTTGGCCAGCACATTACCCAACGAGACGTTCTTAAAGCCCTCGTCCTGACGGATTTCGTCGTCTGTATGAAAAAATATTCTATTAAGATATGTACAGTTATATATAGATCCATCTTACAGTTGGGAATATTGATGCCGGCAGGCACTCCGCTGCCCGCGAAGGTGAGGACATCGAGGGAGGTGAAGTCCGGCTTCAAGTAGGAGTCCTTCTCGTACGGCTTCGTCCAGGGCAGATACTCTACTAGCTTCTCAGCGCGATTTACAAGCTCGGAGAACTTCGCGGAGCTCTCCTTGTTCACCATGGCCACAAAGCCCTCGAATTCGGCGCGGCCTCCAGCCGGATCCCTGTAGGTTTCAATAAAGCCAATGTAGGTCTCAATAACGGGTCCCTTGTCCTTGATCCACCAGCGCGATCCGTCCTTGTGCTCGGCAAGCGAGCCCTGTTCGAAGGACCGGACGTAGTGCTCAATCATCTTGGACTCATTCTCGTTGGCCGCATACTTCTGGGCCTCCAGCAAGTGCTGGTTGACGCGCTGCAGGAGCTTACGGTAGTCGCCACGGGTCACTCGGAACTTGTTGCCGTTGAACTCCTCTAGCGGCAGTGTGATCCCGTCCTGCGGGGCCTCCGCCACCGACCCCAACTTGACATCGTAGATGGTATGACCATTTTCCAGCACCTTGAACGTGCGGCACATGTAGGGTTCGATGCGCTTGGAAGTTAGCCACTTGTTGACAATCTCAGAATCATCCTTGGTGCAGTTGTCCGACCAGTAGGTGGTTATTCCATCGGGAGCAAATCCCAGTATCTCGTTTCGCGACTCCAGCGCATATACCAAATTTTTGACCTTCTCGAAGATGTTGCCCACGTGTGCGTCGGCGGCGTAGGCAGCGGAGGAGCGCACAATGGTTTCAAACTTCGCCTCTGGCAGATTGGGCACGATCTTGCTATCGCCCATCCCCTTGTAGTTGCCCGCGTTAGCGAACACGCCGCAGGCATACACCAGGAAGCCAGTATATTCATCAGCGCTGACTCCCGCTTGCAGAGCCTTGACCTTCAGCTCAGCCGGCTTTTCCGCCACAAAGATACGGTGCAGCAGGGAAAATATAAGTGGCGCCTCAGGACTCGACTGGATGACGGCGATGAGGCCTCCGTCCCAGGAAGCCTTGCTGAAGTGGTGGGCATAGAGCTTCTCCTTCTCGGTCAGGTTCTCGAATGCGTTCTTGCAGTCCAGATCTGCGATGGGCTGCGTGTTGGGCAGGACGAAGTGGGCGGTCTTATTAGCCATGTCCGCGGGTTGGGGATTATTCGCGCTGCAACTGCAATGACAGAGGTTTGAACGGGGTTAACAAATGCTATCTAGATAACAGAGATGACGCCTGCCAAATACCTGTATCGGATCAACAGTGGTCTGGGTCTGAGGGAGCTACAAACGCCGGATTCTGGATCTCTGGAGAATCGCAGAGTTTCCGGCCCAGAGAGAGCGAGAGATCTCCCAGAATCGATTCGGTTACAGCGGATTAGGCAAAGCCTGCTGTTCAGTTGCTGACGGCACCTCAGTACGGATTTAAGCCAAAACATAACTGGGGTATTTTCGAAATGGGCAAACCTTTTTGTAAAAGTTTACATTACTCGTCGCCCAAACTGGAAAATGTAAAATGCTACGCTTTAAACAAATTTTGAAAGAAAACCAACTTGGTTTGGGGGAATAAAAGCAACAAAAAACTGTTGATGGACTGTCCCACAATCATCAGATGTGGCAGCTAAGTGGGCGTTAACCAAAACAACAGAGAACTAAAATCTGAGCCGGCTAAAAAGGATACCGCATGGATAACTGATCACAAGCCACCAATGTGGATGTTGAACAACTTCATATGTATGTAATACGTGCTGGTTAGTCGATCGCAATACAAAACACTCCTCCGCCAACAAGCGTATGGGGCCGGAATAACAGATTAAGTTGAGCTTCAAACTTACGTACCTTATAAAAGAGGAACTGAATAAACAAAGAGAATTTTGTCGGCAAATTTTTGCAAGTTGTACAATTGCAAAGCAGTGTGACCAGTCAGAGCCAGGGCTGAAACCAGTGTTGCCAACTCGGCTATTTTCTAGTCAGATCAGGCTATTTTTAAATACCCATAACTAGAAAACAATCAATTTTGCTACAGCTAGCTGACTGGCTGTTTAACAAAATTAATATGCTATGCATTAAATGTTTCTTAAGTTTAAAATAATACCGGCTAATTACTTTGCTATTTTGTTTTTTATTTAATTTAGTTATTTGAGTTGGCTTGTCGGGCTATAAACGGGCACCGATAGTTGGCAATACTGCTGACAACTAAAAAAAAATATTTCAGCTTTTTTTTCAGCGATAGTGATGATACTTGAAACGATAACCACCAATTCAAACGGTACATTTTAGTTATTGGTATTGGCGCCATTGTTACATTTTTATTTCGAATTTTACAAATTGACTCAAAAATCCTTAAAATTTAAAAAAAAAGATGGAAAGGCTCATCAGTGAAAAGACGGAGCACTTCATCCGCTTTCAAGAAGACGAAGAACGTAGAGTGATAGGGGCTACCAACGACTACAAAAAAATTATAAGTAAACTCTTGGTTCTAGTTGATTAATACTCCCATAATATAATTCCATAATATACACAGAAATTCAAAGAAAGGGTTTACGCCCCACACTGAACGCGAGGTGGCAGAGGTCACATGTATATCCCGGTGCTTAACAGAAAAGGCCAACAACGTGCGGCTGGATCGTTGGCATTCTTCATTTAAAAGCGAAGAAGTCGAGGAGCTGTGTATACGTACAAGGGTACGAGTAAAAATGCACGCCCTTAATTGCGTGTGCGACGCCAATGTGCGATTCGAAAGACGAAAGCGCCTAGCCAACCGGTCCCACCTCTTTGTGGACAAGCTGCTTGAGAAGGAAGAGGTCCGATGCCAGACAATAAGGCAAAATTATGAGCGGCTGGTTGGCGGGCAAGGGAACATGAAGCCACCAATAGGTAATTAGTTTGTTAAAACGTTAATTTGTTATATGCATAAGCTTAAAGTATATGTTATGTGTAAGTGAATTATGTATAGGCCTAAGAAATATATGTTATACAGCATCAACAGCATATTCAACATATTTTCATATAATTTGAGATGTGGTCATTTTGTATTATTATAGAATTTTTTTTTTAGTTTTATCAAGATCGGACTATTATAGCGGTATAGCTGCCATAGGAACTATAGTAAAGTTATTAGGAAAAATTATAACTTTGCCAATTTTTCATATAATTTGAGATATGACCATTTTGTATTATTCTAGAATTTCGGTTTTAATTTGATCAAAATCGGACTACTATATCATATAGCTGCCATAGGACTATATATATAAATTAATTTATTTTGAAAGCTTTGTTGCTCGCAACACATAAATGTTGAGCGAAACATATTGACAATGAAAACTGTTGCGCAATATCTAAGTGTTAGATTTTTCACTGTCAACATGTTTCGCTCAACATTTATATTATCTAAGAGCACGCGAAAGCGAAAAGAACCGCCAAATTTTAAATACCGAATTTTTAATACTTACTGCAAGGGTATACAAACTTCGGCGTGCCGAAGTTAGCTTTCTTTCTTGTTTTTCTTGTGTAATATAGTGTTCCGATTTGGCTCGTTCAGACTTATAGTTAGCTGCAAAAAATATAAGTTCTTTTTTTTTGTAACTCCTGAAATTCAAAATTTGCAGTAAAGAGGAGAGTAATTAAGTAATTTTTATTAGGAGCTGAATCTTTTATCGTTTCCGAAAGTCTCCATCACAAAAAAACTTATGGTCTAACAAATATTTATTTATTTAGTTCAATAAGTTCAATAACATACGAGTAGGTGATAAAGTGTATTGGAATATAAAAGAAATTTCAGAGTGGCAAGGTCTGTGGAACGCAGAAAAAAGAATTTTGAAACAAACAAAGAAAATATTATACATTTTCTCAAAAAATAACTTAGAAAGTAGTACTGCATGTATAGAAAAGGAAAAAATAAGCAAAACAATAATTCAATAAAACGTAAAATACAAACAAAAAATTATAAACTCTGTTCAGAAATAATTTGAAAAGAAAACAACCACTCATAAAGGAAAAGCCAACGTAAAGTATAAAGTGCCTAATGGTTTTGCTCCTCGCTGGCTACTATATGTTCTTTTAATACTAGGTTTCCATTTGCATTTGGGATTAAAACTTGCGGGCGAAGACCTGCTCCTTGAATCGCAGCGCCGACTGCATAGCTGGGTTTTGTTTGCCACTTGCTGCTGACTGCAACGCCTTCGGTTTGGCACGCTTTTTGGTGAGGCCAGAGGAAGCTGGCTGTTCTTGGAATCCGTGGTTCCTCGGAGTAGCCGGCGACTCGCGGAAGTATTTCTGCTTCGGAGTGGCCGGCTCCACACGCATTATGCCCGAGCTGGTTTTAATTAACTCAATTACCGGTGCTCTCGGCGGAGAATCGATCATTGATACAGTTACAATGCCGGCATTGGTGCGGAAACGATTGCCTCGTACGACATGGTTTTCTTCGTCTGAGCTCTTTACCGGGGACTGTTCTGCCAACTTCTGTTTTGTATTTTTTTTTAGATTTTTGTTTTCTTTCTTGGTTTTCGGGGGCGGCTGCGGTGACAGTTTACGTGCCAGTGAGCGTGGCTGAGAAGAGGCAAGGGTTTAATCAAATTAATAAAAGGATCGAGATCAAACTTACCTCTTTGTCGGCGATTTTGGTTGGCGCCAGGAGGCTAACAGCATGCCCTACCGCCTGGCGAGCTGCCTGCAGACGCTTTAAATCTTTCTTAGGTGGTGCGGGTGGCTTAAAAGCCTTTTTTGGCGCTTGGACTGTCGATATGTCCAGTGCTGGCTTAGAGGTTTCTTTTCCCCTCTGGTGTGTCAAGACAGGCACGGGTTGTTCGGATTTTCCAGGCGCAGACGCAGATGGTCGCTTCTGGTTCTTTTGCTTCTTTCGTGTGGCAACGTCCTTGGAAAAGTGACAAAAAGTTACCACCAATTGATTTTAGTTCATACTTATCCATTGACTTACCTCTATTTTCTTCTTCCTGATGGCTTCATTGGCTTTTTGGAGGACGTTGTTGCAGTATTCTAGGTAATATTCTGCAGTTCTGGGCTTACTGGAGGGCTCAAGCTTTTCCTTGGGTGTCGTTTCTTTAACAGTCAGAATTGCCTTGTCCTCCGCAGCCTTTAACGTTGGCTTGTATTGTTCCTTGGGCTGTGAATCATCCAACAAAGTCTCCTTTGCTGGACACATTTTCAAAGACACATTTTGTGCTACGTTTTCCACCTTCTTATCAGGGGTTGCTTCTGGGATGGTTTTAGTCTCCATCGATTCTTTCACGAAGACTGGTTCCTGAAAAGCATCCGGCCCAGATGTCTCCATCTCAGCGGAACGTTCCACGGGAGCCGCCTCTGCTTTGGGGTAATCGTGATCCTCCAAAGACTCTGTGGAATCCCCTTTTGAGCTTTTTAAGCGCTTTCGCTCATGATGAATTCCGCCCATTTCCTCTAAATCTTCGGCAGCGCCTGAAAAGCTTTTGGAGAGGCGTTTTCGCTTGTTCTTGATCCGCTTCTGTTCGGCTATCATTTCCACGAATGATTGTGAGGGGCAGAAGTCACTGCCAACCAGTGCACGGGCACTGCGGCGTTTTAGCTTGGGCTCTCTGGCCAATTCATGACCAGACATGATTAAGGACTGGCGACGAGACTTTTGGAGAGGGTTGAACATAGTCTCAAGGTGGCGCAGATCACTGGAGGCCAGCTCGGCGAGCAGAGCTTCCTCATCAGCAGATTTCGAGGATTTTTGGATGTGGTACGTAGACTTTTCCATAGTCTCCCCTTTTACCTCCTCGGTGTTAATTTCCGGTGCAGCTTCACGTTTTTCTTCTTCGACTACGTCCTCGTTAACAGAGCCCCTATCGTCCTCGGAGTCGATAATCTCAAAGACACTCCTATTTCCCTTCTCTGTCGGGTTCTGCTCCTCCTCTTCCTCTTGATCGGTGGAATCCACCTCCAATACGCTAGCGTCCAACCGCGTTGCTGTCTTGTTAAATCTCTCCGACTGGTTTAGTTCGTTGAGCGCCACGATACGCGAGTTCTCCAGTTCGGTTTCCGAGTTCGAAGTCTTCTCCGCGCTGCCATTCATCATTTGGGCGGCTTCGCTCAGCTTGCTGGCATCGGACGAACAGTTGCTCTGGTCCTTGGGCTTAGCTAATTTGCTCGTGTTCTGCTCCTTGCCCTGGTTCTCCTCGTCACTAGACTCGGCCACTAAAATACGGCGACGTTTCTTCTTCTCCTTTGACTCTAAATTTTCCACCTCATCCTCCTCGTTGGTAGAGTAGCATAGTGGGTCCAAATCTTCTTCCGCATCGTCGTCCGGAACGACAAAGGAATCATTCGTTTCAAGGGATTCGACAAAAGACTCGTCTTCGGTGTCCTGGCTTCCCACGGATTCCCCGTCGCAGTTAATATCATTCTCCACAATCTCCCGACGCTCCGCAGAATCCATGGAGTCTCCCGACTGGTAATGAGCAGGAGCCTCCTCAGCTTCGTTATCAATGAACTCGCAGTCATCGCCCTCCTCTTCGGCTCTAATTTCTTCCAATTCCTCATCGCTATTTAGGAGAGCGATAATTTCGCTCACAGCTTTCTTTGGCGACATATTCGCTGGCTGCACAAGTGAGAATTCCTTCTCTTTTTCCAGTTCATCAAAGGGCTTGATGGCGTCTATTTGAAGCGGCGGTGGCTGCAACTCCATATTGCCGAGGGCCAACTGCGACTCCTGGGTCTTGAGTAGGGGCGTCGAGCTATTCCGCCTCTGGTCCACATCTGTCTTCACTGGCTGTGGCGTAAAATTAAAGGAAGATGGGACTTTTTCGCGGCCCGGGGTCTTGGGAAAGCGTTTTTTCTCCACATCGGCCTCCTCTGTGTCGCTGTTAAAGCCCACAATCTTCTTTTGTTCACCATGCGAGGTGATGCCAGCAAATTGGTCCGGGCTTACAATAATGATATTTTTTACTTGTATTTCCTCATCTACATCCATAGGGGTGGCTGGAGGTTTGATTTCCTCCTCAGGATTCGCAATGATGTCTTTTATGGGAGTTTTAATATTTGATATTGGACTTTTCCGTTTTGGACTCTCCTCAGGA
>JAEIHY010018447.1:0-23943 GCA_018904565.1 Drosophila tsacasi
CCGTACCACGTGGGTATATATTTTGGTACAGAGTATATAACAGTCGTTCACGAACGACTGGAGCTTTCCTACTTGTTATCATATTATTTATGCTTTTAAATTTGTCAGATACATACCCAAAACCCTAAACTTTTCTTTGTTATCTTACCATAAACAAAATATATATAAGATATGACAAATACAGTAAACAACAAACTTATCAGGTCAAGCACATGTTGGGATTTTTTTACATTTTGCTTAGTTAATCCGTATCACTTTGAGGTTGTCGCAAAAAGCCCGCATTTGTTTTATCAATTTTATTACTGGCACTGTAGTCAGTATAAGTCTCTGTAAACAAATACATATTTAATATAAAAATATATAAAATATATATGTAAAATAATTTATATAAAACAAGTTACAAAGAATTGATTGTATTCAGTTGTATTTATTATATACATACATATATGTATATTATATATTTATATATTATAAATAATATATAGCATAATAATGTATAGCATAATAATGTAATAGAAATTGTTTTCATCTTTAAAAGTAAATTTAAAACAACAACCAATAGGTGAAGTCCATTAAGCACAATAACTTTTTTTCTGTAAAAATACTTTTCAATTTGGTAATTAGCTGGTTAGTCACATTTCCTTACTGTCCCCTAAAATTGCTCAGGTGACACACCTGTGACTATAGAAGTGACAGCGCAAATTACAACAGTCAGTGCTGCTGTTACACTGAAAGGGGTTAAATGAGAAATGAGAGTTAAAATGGGTCACACTACTCATATATTCTAGGGAAATCCTTACCGGTCCTCCGACGTTTTGGCATTGTGGCGCAGAAGCTTTAGGTTGCGACTCAATATCATAAACCTCCTCCGATGGGCTTGGAAGATCAGAAAGTCCAATGACTTGCACCTTATGAACAGGCGCCTTCATCCCAGTGTCGAAGATTCCGTTGAAGCCGGGCGTGTGTGGAATGGGAATGCGGTCATCTATCTTCTTGGCACAAGTACTGAGGTAGGTCATGCATTTGTGCGAGCAACACTCCGCGTGGGTCTGGCACTGCCAATTTCAATAGGGATTATTAATAGTATCAACGATATACGCTATATTTATATTCCTTACACGTTCTCCGATCTCCTGACAGCTACGAGGTCCAACATCCTGCCGAGCTGACACAACCTCCAGGACACACAGCAAAAGACTCAGTTGCACGATTGCTGGTATTATAGACATCTTGGCGCTGGCAAAGTAAAGCCCGAACTGAGGCATTCGGATTGTGGATTGCGACTTATAAGCGATCTCTGCTATGAGAACGACGGAAAGAGAGCGAAAACAAGATGACTAATAGCTCGGCGGTAATCATTGCGACTATCTGCTACCGCCTAATTGGACCTATTCATACCTATTCACGTACATTTCTCGGGAATCAATATGTCTAATATATGCGTAAGCACGTAGTCAAAAACAATATTAATATATAATATTAATACTTGTATATATGGTGAGTAATAAAAATTGGATCAGTTTGCGGTTTATATTTCTATAACCTCTGTCTTTGCAAAACTCTTTTATTAGTATCTTTTTTACATTTTACAGAGCATGCGGCCAAAAAAGGGAAGCTCCATAGTCACACCTTCGGGCAAAAAAGTGACAGTGACCACTGCAGCATTCCTGTCTTCGGAAACACTGTAAAAAAATAGGTGAGATAAAGTGTGTCATACTTATCGATTACATAAGAGATCTACCCAAAGTCCTACTGGTTTGCATTTTGGGCTGGTATCCTCCAGACTATCAGAATTCTCACTAGGTGCATTATCAGGGTCTCCTAGATCATTTACATCATCCTTGGTGGTATTTACTGGCTCCTGAAACGCAGTATCCAATGCTCCCTCAAGGGGAATGTCTGTGGGATCCTTGATGGTATTTACTGGCTCCTGAACCGCAGTATCCAAGGCTCCTTCAAGGGGAATGTCTGTGGGATTGTCCTCATTGGGAAACGTTGCTACAAGACCCAGGATACACAGAATAAGGCCCAGTTGGGTGAGCGTAGGGAAATTAGACATCTTGACGCTGGCCAAGAAAATTATTGCCTGGAGGATTCGTGCTTTAATTGGCGACTTATAAACAGCTGCCTAATTAACCCTAGGTATTCCTAAACACGTGTATTTCATAAAGATCTATACATTTAAAAAATGCGGAAACACAGCCTAATATTTGTTAATATTTATTTATTAATATAAGCTAATGAAAACACACACACACTTGATGAAATATCCCTATTATTCATTCCTCAGTTACAAAAACAGGTTTACGATCGTGAAAAGGGGATAGTTATTGCGTGTCTTAGGGGTTGTTAATATTCCTGCTCGAGGAGTACAAGTTCTGGCATACCCCTAGAGATCGAAGCACCTGCTACCATTCGAAAAGAGTGCGTTTATTGGGGCGGATGGATGGATAGCCGACCCGCATGGCAGGGCGAGTCGTTAGTGTGCCAAGGACCGCGCCGTGACCTGCTCAACGCCGCTGCCCCGAGTGTTGTCGTTGTCGAATGAGAACGAGTGGGCCAGTGAGAACTCGTGTTTGCAGGGCACTCTTATACTCAAACCCGATCCGCTCTACGCTCTCATCGATCATCTCAGCCAGCCCCGCGGCTTATCTTATCGGGACAAGCGGGCTTTAGCTACAGATATAGCCGTGTGGCCACTCGTCGCCGACGCTCAGTCGAGTTGCGGTTGCCAGGGCGCGAGCAGATACTGCTTCGATCCGAAACGATTCACAACATTCGCGTTTTCCGTATCACCATGATCACGCCGGCGCTTTCGTGTGCTTTTCTCTTGCTGGCGACCCTGCTGGCCACGCCGGTGGTCAGGGGATCCCTGCCAACCCGGGATCGGCCTTCTCTGCGCCTGCCCAACGAGACCTATCCGCTGCTCTACCGCCTGCACATCTCTAGCGACATCCACCAAGGCACTCTGCTCTTCAGCGGAAATGCCACCATTGACGTAGCCATTCGACAGTCGACGAACGAGATAGTGCTGCACGCCAAGAACTTGACCAACATCCAGATTACGGTGCGCCAGCTGACTGGCGGGGAAGTTGACGGGGGTTGGGAGGTCGTGGACGACCTAACCCATACTCTGAACCAGGACGCGGCCTTCCTCATAATCCACCCGCGGGAAAACTACCAAGCCTTCGAGGCTGGCCAGCGCTACCGCCTCGAGATCCTATACACGGCTATTATGAAGTCAAAGCCCATGGGGCTCTATTATATGGATTACAGAGATGAGCAGAGCAATCGCACTGTGTGAGTAGTATTACGTCTATCGATCGAGGGAGATTGGGCGAGAATCTAGAATGCATAGGGGATCCGGGAGACATTTACGTTTATTTCGCAGGGGGATTTTGCTGAATGGATACTATTCATGCGCCAAGTGAACCTGCAACTAATTAAACCAGTAAGCTGATAGCTATTGAAAAAAGAAGGAACTTAATTAGCATTTCGAATGATAGGCCGCATAATCAATTAAATAAGAGGCACCTTTCCTGATTGATGGGTTAATCCAAGACAGGCACGCGCTATGCGAGGCACATATATGAGTTAGTACTTTGTTACATAACCGGGAGAGACTCGTAAAATCAGTTCACTTTGCCTCACGCTCCTCTCACTTTTATTTTGTTATTTCATTTTTTACTTTCTGTTATTATTTGTTTGGCTTTGCTTTTTAATTACTTCGCTGCCGTAGACAGAGACCTCTGTCTTTATCGCTATCAGGCGGCGGCATAATATACTCCTATATAGTATATAGACCCCTGCCATATGGCCGAGCGTACCGAGCGCGTCACCGGGGTGACGATGTAAACAATGCGACATGGTGAGAGTTCTGAATGGGGGATTCTCTATAAACGGGACATGACTGTGTGTCCACGCACAATCTGGGAGCCCCTGCCTTATCACTTCCTCCGATAGATAGAAAACCTCAGCGGCGTATTTACTTTATGATTTTATTTTATTTAACTTTGGGCGTAACCGAGACCCCGGGATTGTTTTCATTTCAATTGGGCAACCGATTCGCAAATATACATACAAAATAATGAGCTCGTTCCTCGAAACCGAGAATGAGAAGCAGGTTCTCGCCGTGATTGATCATTCCGGCAGCCGCAGGCTTCAACTGGTTTTTCATAATTTTTTTCTTGACTGGCGTTCAACGATCTGTAAATTGGGACTTTGGGATTTTCGGCCTGAAATGATTTTGTTTAATTATATATTATTCATAGGCAGACTTCGAAAGACGTCGAGTACACTTGGCAACAAGTAATGATCTGTGAACACTCATAAATTTGATAAGTTGGCTGATTAGAAATACTAGCAACTGTGGGTAGTATTCGATTTCATTCATTAAATTATACAAGTGTTTAAAAGTATATTTTCTATTTGTTGGCCAGAAGGTTCTTTATAAATACAAATATATTAATAATATATAATCATAAATAAAAATAAAAGATTCTCAATTCCACTACTTACTCGAACAAAAATTGTGCGGAATTTATTTAATTTTGTTTACTTCTTAGGAAATATATATTCTTACTAAGAAAAGCTTATCATCAGAAATGAAAATAAACAATTCAGGATTGCTTAACCTTTTACTTAACTAGAAACATGTGCTTAGCTTAAATAATTATAATATGTAATATGATTGTACATTTGGAAATATCCACGAAAGCCTCAAATTATCTGAATATAATTTTCCAACTGGATATAGTATATTTTAAGAATGCTTTACAAGTTTTTCGTACCATTAACCGTGTTATATATATTATTTTTAATTATAACAATATATATATTACGATTTTTAAATATAATATTTTTATAAATCTGACAGATATGTAGCTGCCACCCAGTCGGAGCCCACATATGCCCGCCTCATCTTTCCTTGCTATGATGAGCCCGGATTTAAGTCCAACTTCAGCATTAAGCTAACACATGGCAGTAGCCACACGGCTATATCCAATATGCCAGTCAAGGAAGTCTTTTCTCACGGGTAAGCTTTTACTTTGGATTTTTTATTACCATATAATTAACATTTTCCTCTGTTTTATGGCAGCGACTTGACAACGACTTTGTTCTATCCAACCCCGCCCATGTCCACTTATTTGGTGGCATTTGTCATCTCCAATTTTGAGAGTATTTCGGAGACCTTTAGAGGAGTCACTCAGAGCATTTACTCCTCGCCGAGCACCAAAGAGAAGGGCCAGAGTGCCCTAAAGAATGCAGTGCGAACGGTGGCTGCCTTCGAGGATTACTTTGGCATATCCTATCCGCTTCTGAAGCTGGATCATGTGGCGCTGAAAAAGAACTACGGGGCGGCCATGGAAAACTGGGGACTGATCACCTTCAAGGAGGCCAATCTGCTGCAGCAGGACTCTGAGGATGTGCACAAGCGGGTGATGGACAAGATCACCCAGAACCATGAGATTGCTCACCAGTGGTTCGGCAACTTGG
Organism: Drosophila tsacasi; assembly: GCA_018904565.1. Classification (NCBI taxonomy): domain Eukaryota; kingdom Metazoa; phylum Arthropoda; class Insecta; order Diptera; family Drosophilidae; genus Drosophila; species Drosophila tsacasi. The sequence continues at coordinate 5,497 of JAEIHY010018447.1, forward strand.
TATCACCCGAGTGGTGGACATATGCCTGGATGAACGAGGGATTTGCCACGTACTTCAGCTATGTGATTACAGATCTGGTAAGCGTTAAGTGAGGAAATATATATTATTTAATAGATATATCTAATGTTGCATATTTTGTGGCTGAACAGATTAAATATTACTTTGAACTCTTCCGTTAGCTCTATCCCGAGGACAAGGTAATGGATATGTTTGTGGCAGATGAGGCAGACCGCGCCTACAGCTACAACAGCTTCTTCGACGTCCGCCCCATGTCCTCATACGTGGAAAAGGAGAAGGACATCATGGCGGCTTTCGACATCATTACCTACAAGAGGGCGGCCTGCGTGATCAAGATGTTCCACCACGCCTTCCGTCAGAAGATCTTCGTGCGCTCTATCAGCCGCTTTCTGGAGAAATAGTAAGTAATGGTGGGCTGTCCCTCGAACTGGTCAATTGGAACTCATGGGCCAAAGTCCTTCGCTCTTTGCTCTCTCCCTCGGCTAGTCGTTACAGCGTGGCCAACGAGCTGAACCTCTTCGATGCACTGCAGGCGGAGCTTCAGGAGGACGAGTACTTTTCAAATCAGGAGTGGGCCTCTCGGATACGGGACATCATGCTGTCGTGGACGCACAGCGAGTGGATGCCCATAGTTCTGGTCACGAGGAACTACGAGAATAACTCAATTACCTTCAACCAGAGATCAATACACTCCAAGGACGAGCTCTGGTGGATACCCTTGAACTTTGCTACGGCCCAGGCGCCTAGCTTCGAGGACACCCAGGTGGATCTGTTCATGCCACCGCAGTCGCAGTACTCGGTGATGCTGGAGGATCTTAAATTGGAGTTGGGAGGCCGGGACTGGATTATAGTGAACAAGCAGCAGACGGGCTTTTACCATGTTCACTACGACACGGACAACCTGAGGGCCATTGCCCGCCAGCTGCAGACGAACCACTCGCTCATCCATCCGGTTAACAGGGCTGCCCTCTTTCGGGATCTGAAGCCCCTCATCGAGCACAACGAGATCGAACAGGTGGACGTGCTCTTCGAGATGCTCAAGTACATGGAGTACGAGGAGGATATGCTGCCGTGGAATCAAGTGGCGGACACTATAGAATTTCTGCGGCGCAATCTGTTCGGCACTGCGTCGGAAAATCTGTTCAACGAGTTCGTGCGTCGCCTGGTCAATCCCATCTTCCGTCGCCTCTTTCTGGACCAGGCAGTGGAACATGTCTCGAATAGCGCCCTGGACGCCGGCCAGGTGATCCTGCAGATGGCCTGTCTGGCCGATTCCCAGGAATGCCTGGAGTACACCCGCCGACTGGCCAAGGAGTACATATTCAAGAAGATCAATCTGACCAACGACTTGGACTACTATGCCACCTACGACACGGTTCTGTGTATGGGCGTCAAGTATCTGAGCGACCGGGACTTTTACGCCGTCATCGACATGATGCAGGCCGCCGACAGGAACACGGTGTACTACGACGACATGATTTACTCCCTGCGCTGCACTCAGAGCCACCGGCACCTGCTCTACTACCTGGAGGTGCTGCTGGGCGAGAACTCGACGCACCTGATCCTCAGCGATCCGGAGGCCATGATGTATCTGTCCTACGTGTACAAGTCTAACTTGGCGGCGAGGCCTGTCATCTGGCAGTACATTGATCGCAACTACAAGCTGCTCTGCCGGTCGCCCAATTTCGTGGAGCACTTTAACCAAATCGCCGAATTCGTGCCCAGGCAACAGAGGCCTCAGGTGAGAGCTGAGTCTACATAAAAATAATATATGTATTAATGATAAATCCCTTGCAGTTTGAGAGGCTTCGCCAGGCTATTGCCAGTCACATGGAGCTGGAGTCGCTCAGTACGAGCGAGCAGCTGATCGAGTCCAATTCGGTGCTGGTGGGCAAGAAGGGGAAGATCAGCGAAAACTTTCTGGACAAATTCCAACAGCAGATTCACAACTGGCTGATAAGCGAGGTTCCGCCGGAGGCCGCCAAAAGCGATGCCATTCTGGCCGCCTCGCTCAGTGTGGCCAATGGCTCCAGCCGTCCACAGGGCATGTTCAAGGACGCCACTCGGGTGGTGCGGAGTGCGTTGCGGTCCATAGATCCATCGTTCTACAGATGATTGCCATTACTGGCACTACTCGTAGGGACTAAAAAGTACAAGCTCAATTATAAATAAATTAATTCTCTTAGAACAAGACAAGATCATGCTGGCATTATCAATAATTGGAGGGAAAAGAGCTTTGCCCCATGACTCATAGGATGAACGATAAGAGAAATTTATTGGGCCTCGACGTTCGGTCATGAGGGGAATCGATAAGCACGTCCTAGAACTAAGAGTCATCGGTGTTAAACGGTCATCTGATCTGTGAAATATTTGTGTGGCCCTATGGTATTGTAGAGGGTATCGATGAGGGGGTATCAGGACTTTCTTCTACTGCAATGACAATAGTTATTAATATAATTTAAAAATACATATTACATTTGCTTATATTCATTCTACTCATCATTTAAGGCGACACACTTGGAAGGTTATAACTGATTTTATAGCTGTTGTGTATTTTGCTATTTTATTGACTTAACAACTTGCACTTTTCCAGTGCCGTCTCAGACAAAGCGATAACATGGCAATTTACGGCGTAATTAAGTTTAGACCTAATAGCCAATATTAATAGAACATCAATTGCAACCCTTATCCCGCCAACGATAAGGATCTGGCTACTGAATCATTTGAATAGTGACTCCCCTTTCAATACCCATTAAGATCTCCAGAAGAACTTGGCCTAATTGAGCCTCTCAACTTGAGAGGGCCTTTAGGAAAAGCACGATAAATGAACATTTTACTGTTTAATTAATTAATTTATTAATCGTTATGTTTGCGTTGGCCCAGTACACTCTAGGTCAATAACGGGCACTGTGCCTGTTTAATCGAGTGTTGCGCAAGAATGTTTATGGCGAACGCCGCTCAGGATTAGATATGGTCTAGTCCATAAATAACCCGGAGCAGCGCGGCGGCCATTCAATTAGCAAATAGTCAAGCAGCCAACATGACAAGGTGGCTGCTAAACGTGTGTGTCCTGGTGCTCTTGGCGGTGGGCAGCCTGCAGGCGCGCCTGATCCTGCCAAAGTCCCTGGACATCGACGGTGTCCAGCTGGAGACCAAGGGAGCGGAAGCTCTCCAGTACGCCAGCATCAGTCCTCGTGTGGACGACAATAGTGAGGGAAACTACCGACTGCCGAACAACACAGCCCCGGAGGCCTACGACGTGGAGCTCTGGACAAACGTGCACAGTGGCGACAGGGAGTTCAACGGCACCGTCAAGATCGATCTTCAGGTGCTGGAAGTGTCCACGGAGATCAAGCTGCACTATCGTCAGACCTGGAACTTTTCGGCCGAGATCATCAGCCGCGATTTGGCCCAGCCCGTGGCGATTCCACTCACCTTTACAAACGAGTCCACGCGCGAGTTTCTCATCTTTTCCCCGGTGGACACCACATTGACCTTCGCGGCCAACACCAACTGGACTCTGAGCATCAACTATACCGGTTTCCTTCGCTCCGACATGGGTGGCTTCTATTATTCGAGCTACACGGACGACGATGGCACAGTGCAGTAAGTGTAATCTTACGATATTAGTTCAAGTATACTCACTTGTACTTGAATTTTACCCAGTACGAGTTCTTATCGAACTATAAATGTCGATTGAGATTCTTTATCAACATATATAGTTTTGCTTATCTTAATATGGTCCAATTAGGTGTTTCTTGCTTGTGAAATGAAATTGTTAATTTTTATCACCGATATTCCCAGCCATTTGGCCACCACACAGTTCGAGAGCACCAATGCCAGGCACGCCTTCCCCTGCTATGATGAGCCTGCCAGGAGAGCCACCTTCAACATTACCATTCATCACGATTCCAGCTACACGGCTGTGAGCAATATGCCCGTTAATGAGGCAGCCTCTAGGTTGGTATTTAGACAAAATAATACGAGGAATCTAAAATTCGATTCGGACAACACTGCGTATGAGCGATGATATAATGATGAAATTACTCATACACATAGTGAACCCGACAGAAGTTAAAAAAACTAATATGATTGGTTTAATTTTCCCTCATTCCTCGTCAGTTCTGGTGTCACCGCCTTCCAGACCACTCCCAAGATGTCCACCTACCTGATAGCCATCATCGTGTCTGATTTCGAGTCCACGACGGGCGAACTCAATGGCCTGCGGCAACGTGTCTTCTCGCGCAAGGGTAAGCAGGATCAGCAGGAATGGGCGCTATGGTCCGGCCTGGTGGTGGAGGCCAGTCTTGCCGGCTACTTTGGAGTGCCATTCGCACTGCCCAAGCTGGATCAGGCCGGCATTCCGGACTTCTCTGCCGGAGCTATGGAGAACTGGGGCCTGGCCACATACCGCGAACAGTACATGTGGTGGAACAAGGAGAACTCGACAATTAACCTAAAGACGAGCATCTCCAACATCATTGGACACGAGTACGCGCACATGTGGTTCGGTGATCTGGTGTCCGTGAAATGGTGGACCTATCTGTGGCTCAAGGAAGGCTTCGCCACACTCTTCTCCTACGAGTCGAACGACATTGCCTTCCCCGAGTGGGACACTTACCAGATCTACCACGTGCAGGACTACAACAGTGCCCTGATAAACGATGCCCAGACGTACGCCGTGCCTATGACACACTACGTGCAGACCCCCAGCGAGATCTCCAATAGATACAACACCTACTCCTACGCCAAGCCCGCCAGTGTTTTGTACATGTTCAAGAACGCCTGGTCGGACAAGGTCTTTCGATCCGGACTGAACAAATATCTTACCAAGAAGTGAGTAACCGAGTTTCTCTGTCGTGTTCCTCCCACTTATCTAAGCCTATCCACCCCTAACCAGTCAATACACCTCCTGTGATGAGTGGGATTTGTTTGCCTCCTTCCAAGAAGCGGCCAATGAACAGAACTTGGCTCTGCCCACATCCGTGGACAACATTTTCAGCAGCTGGTCTCAGCAGGCGGGTTATCCCCTTGTGACCGTGACCCGTAACTACGATACGGGTGCCATCAACTTAAAGCAGGAGCGTTATTTGGAGGACAAGGATAGTGGCAACACGGCCACATGGTACACGCCCATCAACTTCGCCACGGCCTCCAATCCGGACTACCGCAACACGAGCGCCTCGCATTACCTGCTGAATGTGACGGAGACTACGCTCTCGGATGTCCAAGTGTCCAGCGATGAGTGGCTGCTGGCCAACAAGCAGAATGCCTTCTACATTCGCACGCTGTACGACGAGCAGAACTACCTGCTCCTGGCCAACGTTCTCAATACCGAGCCTTGGCTGATCCATGTCAGGAATCGCGCCCAGCTGCTCTACGATGCCTATTTCTTTTTGAACACGGGTCGCCTGAGCCATAGGTTCCTGTTCAACCTGCTGTCCTATCTGAAGAACGAGGATGCTTACGCACCCTGGTCGAATGCCAACTCCATCCTTACCGTCTTCGATCGCTATTTGCGCGGTGATGACTCGTACTACAACTTCCAGACCTTCGTGCAGCGGCAGATCGAGCCCGTCTTTGACAAGATCGGAGTGAACGAGATTCCCGGCGAGCATTACCTGAACAATTACTTGCGCATCATCACGGTAAGCTTGGGCTGTCAAGTGGGCTATGTGGACTGTCACACCCGGTCTGCGAAGAAGCTCTCCGAGTTCTTATTTAACGGAACTGCCATTGAGCCGACTTTGAGGACCCAGGCTTACTGCGCCGGCCTGCGATCCCCTTCATCTGAGCTCTACATCCGAGTCCTGACGGATCTGCTCTCCTCCACGGACGCCACCGATCGTAATCTATTTATCTCGTCCCTGGGCTGCTCTGGAAAGGCAGAGCAGCTGTCTGTGTTCCTGCGTCTGTCTTTGGACACTAACAACAGCTTGAGCTACTCGGAACGCACCTCCTTGCTGAACTCAGCCTACTCCAGGAGCGAGGAAGGTTTGACCGCCAGTCTGTTGTTCCTTGAGAACTATTGGGAGGAATACGGCAATCTATCGGATACCGTTAAGCCCCTCGATTTGGCCCTGCGGGGAATTGCCACATATGTGGTCAGCGAGAAGCAGAAGACAAGGGTAGGTGGCCAGTACCTCAATTCGGAAAGATCTTTTATAATCAATGACCAAATTCTTTCCTTAGCTCAACGCCCTGGTCGCTGAGGTCCAGTCAAAGGGACCTGATTATTTGAGTGATAATCTGAGCGAGGTCATCGACAGCCGAATCCAGGCGAACTTTAACTGGCTGGACGTGCATCGCGATTCTACATTCGCTTGGATTGAGGACCATTTGGCGGAGAAGGGCAGTGGCGCCTCGACAGTGCCCCTCGCCACGATCCTGATCAGTGCGTTGGCCCTGCTCCTGTCGCAACTGTTTTAGACTAAGTCCTGTGGTCAAGTATTATATAAATATTGTAGATCCCTATAAATAAAGAATAACATGAGTCATAACATAAGAGATTAGGCGTTGGATTCCCCCAGTGTGTGGCTCAAAGTTTCCCAAGATGGGATTGCGAAATCAGTGATTACTGTGGATTGATCGGTTTATGGCCTTAGTGAATCTTATCTTGGTTCTGGGAATAGCATTATTGCCGATAAAGTACACTGATAGATGGACTTAGGACGAAATTCGAGTATGAAGTGGATATTTACAGCATTGCGGAAATGGTTTATGGATTTCACGTGCTCATATCAGTTGGTTTTTGATTGACTTTGGAATGTTCAAGAAACAGGGACATACAATTCGTGGAATTATAACCTTCCTGCATACTTCCTCTTCCATTAACCTCTGGGTTTTTACCAGAATGGTCAATTGATTGGCTAAGTTTCCATAATTTTGCTGAGTAATCCGCCACAGATTAATCGTGGGCTATTTATTTTTCTCAAGAGCCCCTGTTGTAGGGCCCATTAAAGTAGTCATGATTTAGGGTTGTACACACCTAAGTTATAAGCAAGTTTGTGGAGTATGCTTGAACCGAAATTCTACTGAAAGAGAAGTATGTAGTTCTTTGTTAGATTCTGAAAATAAAAGTTGTTTTCTTGCTTAGATAAGAGTGTGGCATATTTTTTGGTCATAAAGAAGAGAGAATTTCATAATGATGTTTGTCAGTGCTTGGATTGTTCAGATCTTAATGGAAGTTAGGCAGCAGTGCAAGTTATCTAGTCCCCGGAGATAGATCCCCTGAGGTCCGAATGAAAAAAGTGAAAATCTACACTTGTAAGTATCACTAATACGCAACTTTATCAGATCAAGGGCGGTTCGCTTGCCACTTGGGACTTTATCAGCGTGTCTATCTTGAACGAAACACACTTATTGGCCGCTATCTCAGCCGCTAGCTGTTACCAAGCATTGCAAAAATTCACCTATTCATTGGCCAAGTCGCGATACGAATCCAAAGGGTAGTGGTCGTGCCATCGAATGGCTGATTTACGGCCTAATGCGGCTTTATAGCACTCCCAGACGACACACTTCGGGCCAAGATTGGGGTAATCTCTAATTGGTCCCCAGATAAGGAGACGGTCCTCGCTTAAAAGTGGCCGGCCGATGTGGGTCGGTTCAGTCTTGCCGCGCTTTCGCCATGAGTCGCGTCCCGATCCTGCTGGCCGTGCTTCTGGCCATTTCCGCCGTTACCCAGGCGGCAGTGGTGCGTACCTTCCCGCCCCTCGAGCAGCTCGGGCAGCTCCTGGAGAATCCCAATGCCCGGGCCGTGGTCCCGTTCGCCGACGAGGATAACTATCGCCTGCCCAACGACACGATCCCCAGCCACTATGCCGTCAGCCTGACCACGAATGTCCATACGGGCGAGACCAAGTTTACTGGCTCCGTGGCCATCACTTTGTCGGTGGCCATCACCACCTCAACTATAACGCTGCATGCCCGCCAGCTGGAGAACTTCACCGCCAGTATTATCCAGCAGGGTGTGACTGGAGCCACTGCCCAGGACTTGACGTCGTCGTACGAGGAGGAGCGTGAGTTCCTCAGCTTCAGCAAAACGGATCTTTCTTTCGCCGAGGGCACCACCTGGGTGCTGACCATTAACTACGAAGGCAACCTTCGTACGGACAACGGCGGCTTCTATCTGTCCACTTTCACAGATGAGAGTGGTGCCACCAAGTACCTTGCCACCACCCAGTTTGAGAGCACCGACGCCCGTCACGCCTTCCCCTGCTACGACGAGCCCTCCAAGCGGGCCGAGTTCACCATTACGATCAAGCACGATCCCAGCTACAATGCCATAAGCAACATGCCCGTGGATGAAACTGCCTCCAGGTTGGTATTTACAGAGGGGAGGATCGGGGAAATTGGAAATTGGAATTGAGAATTGGGGCTATAAATATCAAAGCTTCCATATTTGTTGGAGAATTTACTAAGAAACTGTTATCCATTTACGCGCTGAAACTGCGAAGGATAATGATGCTTTTCAAAAATGCCAGAAAATATTATCTTTGTCGATATATCAAAAACATATTGACTCGTACATTCTTCATATAATACTTACATGTATACATTTTTTAATAGGTTAAAATTGTAGTGTTTTAATATCGAAACTCTGACTTTGACGTAATGATATTCCATTATCAAAACATAGATTATGACAGCCATATAAAGTTCGGGTGAACATTATCATCTATCATAGTCCACAAAAATATTTTATGATATTTTATGGCAGTTTGTCAAGGTAGAATATAGGAATAAATATATATAGTGCAATTAATATTTTTTGAAATCCTCTAAATTTTTAACAAATTTATACAATTTTAACCCTTTTGCAGCTCCGGCGTCACCGCTTTCCAAAAGACCGTGAACATGCCCTCTTATCTGGTGGCCTTCATCGTCTCCGAGTTCGTGTTCACCGAGGGTGAGCTCAATGGTTTGCCGCAGCGCGTCTTCTCCCGCAAGGGAACCGAGGGCGACCAGGAGTGGGCTCTGACCACCGGTATGCTGGTGGAGAAGCGTCTATCCGAATACTTCGATGTGCCCTTCGCCCTGCCCAAGCTGGACCAGGCTGGCATCCCAGACTTTGCCGCCGGCGCCATGGAGAACTGGGGCCTGGCCACCTACCGCGAGGAGTATATACTGTACAATCCGGAGAACTCGACGATTAACACGCAGACGAATATTGCCACCATTGAGTCGCACGAGGATGCGCACATGTGGTTCGGCGATTTGGTGGCCATCGAGTGGTGGAGCTTCCTGTGGCTCAAGGAGGGCTTTGCCACCCTCTTCGAGAATCTGGCAGTGGATCTGGTAGGGTTTTCCTCGATCTTCGATTTGTTGTCCCAATGCTAATCCTTTCGCTCGACAGGCCTATCCCGAGTGGGACATCTTCCAGACCTTCCATGCCGGCTCCTACCAGAGTGCTCTGGTCAACGACGCTAACCCCAATGTCCGTGCCATGAGCCACTTCGTCCAGAAGCCCTCGGAGATCTCTTTGCTGTACGACTCGGTGTCGTATGCCAAGGCCGGTTCCGTTTTGGACATGTGGCGCCACGCCCTCACCAACAAGGTGTTCCAGCGCGGTCTGCACAACTACCTAGTAGACAAGTAAGTGGCTGGCATTTTATCCTTAAAAGTAAATCCTTAAACCGGCCATTCCCTGCAGCCAATACACTGCCGCTAATCCCACCAAGCTGTTCGAGGGCATCGCCAAGGCCGCCGTCGAGGAGAACTACGCCGTGCCCGCCACCGTTGACTTGATGATGAGCAGCTGGACGAACCAGGGAGGAGTGCCACTGCTGACCGTGACCAGGGACTACGAGGCGGGCACTTTCACCGTCAAACAGTCGGTGTACACCAATGACAAGGACTATACCAACGACAAGCTGTGGTACGTCCCCATTAACTTTGCCGACTTCTCGAACAATGACTTCCGGAACACGGAGGCCACCCACTACCTGCTGAACCAATCCGAGCTGGTCGTCGACGGCAAGCTGGACAACGAGAACTGGCTGGTGCTGAACAAGAAGTCCGTCTTCTACTATCGCGTCAACTACGACTCCCGCAACTGGGAGCTGATCACCAACGCCCTGACAACGCGCCCGCACACCATCGATCCCCGGAACCGGGCTCAGTTCATCAACGATCTGTATCGCTTCGTCACCAGCGGACGCGTGGAGCACGCAACTCTGCTGCAGCTGCTGACCTACCTGCCCCAGGAGGACAAGTACTCGCCGTGGTCTGCCGCCAATACGGTGATCACACTGTTCAACCGGTATCTGAGCACGGATGAGGCCTATGGGGACTTCCAGTTCTACGCGGCCCAGCTGGTGGGTGATCAGTTTGACAAGTTCGGAGTGAATGATCTGCACGGCGAGCATCATCTGGTGAAGTTCACGCGCAACGTGGTGATCAATATCGCATGTCTGGTCGGTGTCCCGAGCTGTTTGACGGAGACGAAGGCCAAGCTGACGGCGCTGGTGGAGCAGGGCACCGCCATCGAGCCCAATCTGCAGTCGCAGGTCTACTGCAACGGCCTCAGGCAGGCTGACTCCAAAATCTTCGACTTTGTCTACGACAAGCTGATGAACTCCAACGACCAGGCCGAGCGCCGCCTGCTGATCTCCGCCCTGGGTTGCTCCCAGGACGCCACGCAGCTGGAGAAGTTCGTGTCCAGCAGCATTGATGAGAACAACAGCCTGCGCGTCCAGGAGCGAATTACGCTGCTTAACCCGGCCTACTCGCGCGGCGAGGTGGGTCTGCTGGCCAGCATTGAGTTCCTGCAGAATAATTGGGAGAAGTACGCCCAGCTGAACACCGGTTTCGGCGGTGTGAATCCCCTGTACAGCGATATTGTGGGCATCTCCGTCTACACGGTCAATGCCAAGCAGCAGGAGGAGCTCCAGAAACTGGTGGACACCGTCAAGGACTCGAGCTATGTGCCCTCGACCCTGCAGGCTAGCGTGGATGCCAATGTGAACGCCAACACCGCCTGGCTGACGGCCAACCGGGATCCTCTGATGACCTGGGTCAGCGGTTTCCGCAACGGCAGCCCGGCCCTGGGAGCCTCCCTTCTTGCCGTGCTCCTGTGCCTCCTGGCCGCCAAGCTGGCATAGGTTCCACACCTTTTATAGCCCCCTAAGTTAGTCGTAGATCCTCGCACCCGTGCGCCAATAAATTCCAATAATTCCCTAGGACACTTGTGTTTGCTCTGGCCGAGAATTTACAGTGCCTTTCGGTGCTTTATGGGTTTATGGAATTGCGTGATCAAATAGGGGTGATCTCATAAATTCCCTCATCCAAGGCGCAGAAAACCGACAGAGCTCTTACGTTCGTCCATGAGCTAGCCATAAATATATCCGTAATCAGTCGAAAGCGCTAATCATGGCCTTGGCAACGAAATCCATCGGGGTGCTCTTGGCCTGAAGCTCTGAAATAAACAAGAAAGAAAGAGCTAAAGCCAACATTAATTTATTGATTTTCAAAATTAAATCGGAAGCTACAAGAATTGATGTCTTATCATCTGTAGTGGCCAATAAATAAACTACAGATCGAGGTCTGTCTTTGGAAAGTCTATCTTATTTATTAGTTTGCTTATAGTAATAGATAATTTGTTTTTAATTATTATTATCAATATCGCTCGGGGACTTTGTATTTTTGAAGTGCTGACTAACAGATTGACATCTATTTGCAAACAATTATGGTTGTTTGTTTAATAAAATTGATAATGAATAATTGATACATAGTGGGACAATGATTTGAGTTATCTTTTGTTCTTGTTAAACGTTGAATTGCTAAGCAATCTAAAGAACATTTTAAAGAGTTGGTTATTTGTAAAGCACCTAGACCGGAATTCTTTAAAGTCAGTCATACATTCTTTTAATTGGGTTTTAATTGCGCAACATTTTGCAACCTCAATCCTTAAATATACCAAATTTTAAATACTTACTGCAAGGGTATTTAAACTTCGGCTTGCCGAAGTTAGCTTCCTTTCTTTTTAAGCTTTATGTTAAATCTCCGTGAAGTCTTCGTTAAAGTCCAGTTTAAATATCTTAAAGCTCTTTAAAATTACAATAAAGACTTCTCATTGTCTACTTAGAAACTTCTTTTTAAATCGTTAAATTTTTAATTTAAAAATCAGTATAATTTTTTATTGAAATTCTCTGATAAAGCACCTAATAAACTCTTGAACTGAAAAATGTAACTATGGTATTTCTAATTTTTAACATTAAGATTTAATTTCTTCGAAAACTGGTGCCAGAAGGGTTTTGTCTTAACCCTAAAAAGCATAAAAATGAATTGCTGCAAATGCATTGAAAATCTCTTTTAAATATTTGGACTTTTTATATCTCTTAAATATTTTGAAGTCCCAAAGCTGCTTGCTTAAAATACAGCTCATAAAATCCTACATTCATAGGCTCAATTGACAAAATAAATCCAAAACCGATTGATAAGTTACCGTTTAAAAAGACACAACAGCTGGCTCGTCCAGATACATTGTTTAAACTTTGCTAAGACTGCAAATCACGCTCGATAAGATTGGCGGAGGCAGTGCATCATAAAGTGGCGACGCTTCCACAAAACAAGCATTGCAGCGGAAACCAAATGTTATGCCATCGTCTGGCACTGGGCACATTCGACGGCTTCCATCGGTGGCCGATGTCGGAGTGCGTAAATCACCGCTCCAAGTCCTTATCGCCCCGCTTAATCTATAGACCTGACCAACATTATCTGGGCCGAAATAAAATGCTAAAGGCTGTAGATAAGCCGTTGATAAGGGCCAAGTCTGAAACGGGCCAAGTACCATATAAACGGGACCCGGATCGGCGAGCGTTTAGTTGTCGATTCGAATCGCGTGCCGAGTGGCGTGCGAAATACCAATTCTAGTCCCGGGTCCGTGATCGATCCCTGCGAAAAAGTGAGTGTTCGTGTGCTACAAGTTATATAAGTGTGGATCCGGACTGGTGAAATTCGATCGTTGATTGCTTATTGAAAAGCTCAATTGTTTTAAGAAAGTGATGGATTAAAAAAACATTTTCAAGCAAATTCAAGCAAAAGGATATTTTCAAACTGAAAAGAGTTGGATTTGTATAAAAATTATTCTATAATACGATATGTGATCAAAAATATTTTCTTTTCTAAAAGTTACATTTTTGATTTCCCTTGGAATAATATTTTTGTATACACCGAAATTTAACTAGCTTTCAGGCAATATTGCACACTTTTCGCTATAAAAAGTTATGATCTAATTTAGATAGAGCCAGATTTTATCAGGGTCATAATTATGAATTGACTATAATTTGAAAAACGTATTTTTATGATACTCCATTAAGGAATAAATATGAGGCACTCTTTCTATAAAATCATTCCCCATAATTCCTTACTATATTTCAACTCTAAAGATATTTTCCAACAATCCCCATCCCCATCCCCACTAGGTATAATGGTCGCCCTGCGAGTGGCTCTTCTTGTGGCCGCCTGTGTGTCCTTGGCCTCCGCCGGTACACGGCAGCTGCTCCAGGATGTTCAGCCGCCCGTAACCCTGGCCACCACGTTGCAGGACTACCGCCTGCAGGAGACCATCAAGCCGCAGTACTATAACATCACCCTGAGGCCCTATCTGCTGGAGACCGATGGCACCAAGCGTTTCACCTTCGACGGTGAGGTCTTCATTGAGGTGGTGCCCAGCACGGCCACCAACAGCGTCCACTTGCACTCGAAAAATCTCACCTACTCCGTTTCCGAGTATTGGGCCAAGCCCGCCGATGGAGTGACTACCACTCCAACGGGCATCAGCTTTAATGCTGTGAATGTGACGGATACGGATACGGATATTGTGAAGCTCACCACTACCGCCAATCTGGAGGCCGGAAGGAGTTATATACTGCATTTCGTGTACACCGGTCTAATGGAGGACGATATGCACGGCTTCTATCGCAGCTACTACGTGGACGACAACAATGTGACCAAGTGGGTTCTTCGCCTTACCCTAGGGTGTTCTTTGGGGTCTAAATGGATCGATCTCTTTGCAGGTGGCTCGGCTCCACTCAGTTCCAGACCAACCACGCCCGTCGCGCCTTCCCCAGCTTCGATGAGCCCCAGTTCAAGGCCAAGTTCGACGTCACTTTGATCCGTCACAGGACCTTCAACACGGCCAGTAACACGCGCCTGATCGGATCCTATCCCCATGCCGATGCGTAAGCAAACCTAGTCCCCAGTTGGACTCAATTAATCATCTCACTTGCTTGGACAGGGAATACTATATTGACGTGTACACGACTACGCCGACGATGTCCACCTACATCCTGGCCTTCATCGTTTCCGAGTTCACCGCCCGCAAGGACACCGAGTTCGGAGTCCTGGCGCGTCCCGAGTACTACACTCAGACGCAGTACCCCTACAACGTCGGCAAGCAGATCCTCAAGGAGATGGGCACTTACCTAAACCTCGACTACTATACCATGGGCAACGACAAAATGGACATGGCCGCCATTCCCGATTTCTCGGCGGGAGCCATGGAAAACTGGGGTCTGCTCACTTACAGGGAGCGCAGCCTCCTTGTGGACGAGTCGGCCACTACCCTTGCCTCGCGCCAGTCCATAGCTGCCGTGGTGGCCCATGAGCAGGCGCACATGTGGTTCGGCGATCTGGTCACCTGCCAGTGGTGGAGTTACACTTGGCTGAACGAGGGATTCGCCCGCTACTTCCAGTACTTCGGTACCGCCTTCGTCGAGAAGGAGTGGGATCTGGAGAAGCAGTTCGTCGTGGATCAGATCCAGTCGGTGATGGCCATGGACTCGACGAATGCCACCAATCCGCTGAGCGATGAGAACACCTACACCCCGGCCCACCTTAGCCGCATGTTCAACAGCATCTCCTACAACAAGGGAGCCACTTTCATCCGCATGATCAAGCACACCATGGGCGAGGATAACTTCCAGAAGGCACTGCAGGCGTACCTCGTCAAATAGTGAGTATCCGTACGCTTAGCCGTAACCGGAGGTTCATTTAATCCAAGGATAACCCTCCTCCCACAGCTCCTACCAGCCTTCCTATCCTCAGTACTTGCTGAGCTATTGGCAGCAGTTCTGGCCCAACACCAGCTACAATGCCAGCTCTGAGGAAATCTTCAACAGCTTCACCACGCAGGTCGGCTACCCGGTTATCCATCTGGAAGTCAACACCAACGCCAACACGGTCCGCTTCACCCAAAAGCGCTTCCTGCTGAAAGAGAACGATGGCTCCGATGCCAGCCTGGTTTACACTGTGCCCATTTCCTACACGTACAGCGAGAATGTCAACTTCCAGAACGCCACGCCCAAGTTCATCCTGCGCGCTGGCGTTGCCACTACCGTCTCCTATAGCCAGCCGCTCAAGTGGATCATCGCCAACGTCCAGCAGACGGGCTACTACCGCGTCAACTATACGGAGAACAACTGGCACGCCATCCACCAAGTGTTGAATACGGCTGATCATGGCGGCATCCACGAGAACAACCGTGCCCAGATCGTGGACGATCTGTTCAATCTGGCCAGGGCGGGACAGATCGCCTACAATCTGACGCTGCAGGTCATCGAGTACCTGGAGACGGAGACCAACTATATCCCCTGGACCTCGGCCTTCAACGGTTTCAACTTCCTGACCATCCGGCTGGGCAACGACACGGCCAACTTCAATAGCTATATCCAGCAACTGACTCAGAAGGCCTACAATCAGCTCGGCTTCAACGAGACCGCGGATGACAGGGCCCTCGACATCTATCTGCGGACTAAGGTCCTCTCCTGGGCCTGTCGCTACGGCAGCACCGATTGCATTAACAAGGCCAAGGGCTACTTCCAGTCGCTGGCCACCGTGCCCAAGAACATCCGCGCCACTGTCTACTGCGTGGGTCTGCGTGAGGGAGGAGCTATCGAGTTCCAGGCTCTCTATGACAAGTTCAAGGCCGAGACCGTGGCCACCGAGGAGACCCTGCTGCAGAACTCCTTTGGCTGCGTGAAGAGCCAGGATCTGATCGAGCGCGTCTTCAATCTGGTCATCAGCGACGAAATCCGCCGGCAGGATAAGTCCTCCGTTTTGGCCACTCTCTACACGGAGAACAACGAGAACGTGAGCCCAGTCTTTGCCCTGGTCACCAAGCAGTACGAGCAGCTGGCCGAGGCGTAAGTAATCCTTGGATCTTATTATTTAATTAATTAACTAATGCAAACTTTCCCTATCTTTCCCGCAGCATGGGCGGTTACTCCGCAGTGGCCACCGTGATCTCCAACATCGCCTCTCGCTTCACCACCCTGCAGCAGTACGATGATCTGGTGGCCTTCAACAAGGCCAGTGGCGCCAAGTTCGGAACTTCTCAGGCCACCCTTACCGCTGCGGAGCAGACTGTGGACGAGAACCTGAAGTGGGCGGCATCCAGGCTGGGTGACTTCCGCACCTATCTGGCTAACCGCAATGGAAGTGCCGTGGTTAATGCCTTCAGCGCCCTGAGCCTGCTCCTCGTGGCCATTGTCACCATGCTGCGCCATTAGGCACGGCACCCGTGGATAGGGGACAGGTGCCCCCTCCACCAATTCATAAAGTATTTGTACTGTTAGAGCACCCAATAAAAGATCAAGAACGCCTTTTGTAGATAACACTCCGTCGTATATTCACTCGGCTTAAATGGCCTCCCTGGCGACTAAGTTTACGATCTGATTAACGCCATTACTCGCACTATCGTTCGGGGATGATTCAGTTTGCAATCTTTAGGGGATTTCATTGAACTAAAGTGCCCGCCATAAAAACGTATCGGCGGAGCTTTAAACTATTGTATTTTTCACTCGTCGAAGACATCGATTTGAGGGTCTTAGTTTCGAAATTATTTCATGGGTAATATAACCTTTTTTATAGCCTGTTCTCTAATCGATCGGTTATCGCTAGGCCATAAAATCTTATCGGTAGAAGCTTAGCGACTGTCAGCTATGTTACCAAGGTATTATGGAAATGATTCAGATCCTTATCAAAGGTGTGGGTTTTGGATTTAACGAAACTATTTAACCTTTTTGGTGTCTCTATTTGCTATTTTGTGTGGTCAAAATCCATTTAATTTTATCATTAACTGCTTTATCTATTTATTTATTGAGCATTTCTGGTTAATTTTATTGTTTCCTTTGATATGTTTCTGGACATATGTATAGTGTTGACAAGCCATAAAGCCCTTATCGTTTCAAATCGACTTTCCGTTTTAAGAACCTCAGTTGATTTTTATAGATTTCATCACGGTGGACTTTTGCTCCTTTTAGCTGAATGACGAGGGCCCCCAATGGGGGTTTTACTTCTTTATGGCCTCATATCAAATTTTTAAAATGTGTTCCTTGGAACTACAACCAATTGTTTGTCAGTCATAAATTATAGAACTTTTGTCATGTATTTATTTTTGGACGACCCGCAATAGTAGGTTCCCCGAAAAAGGCAGGTAAAGTTAAGGGAAAAGAATTCCGGCTAATAGGCTTAAATATTATATCGAAGACATACAAAATATGTATTATAAGGTTATTTATTACGTATATTTAGTGCTCGATTTAATAAGTAGGTTTTTAGCACCCTGCCATTTAATTTTATTATATTTAATATTTCGAAAAAAAAATATATACCATACATATATAATTAATATTTTTTATCAGCGTTAAATAAAATGATCAGTTTGTTTCTAGTTAATGTACTGATTGCCGTTGCAGTTGTAGTTGACGATGGCTTATTTGATGCCCACTGCGGAATCCCGGCCCAGTGGCTGTGTAAAATATTATGGCCTCTAATAACAAAGCAAACAAGGATTCCCAACCATAAGGTTCAAGTGTCGAACAAAAGGGTCACAGTCAAAAAGTAGCAGCCGCCATGGGAAGTCGTTACCACCTAAGGACCTGGTTCCTTCTCAGCCTAATCATAGCCAGCAGCCAGTTGCAGATTCCCCTGGAACAGGGGGACGCGTTCGAGCACCTAGGGCAGGATATAGCCAGCCTCTTCGGAGTTATCGACTCAATTAACCATTTGCATCCCTTCCACTGCTTCATCACCTATTCCGGAACATTCGATCTGAGACCCTCGCTCGAGCAGCGGCTGATGGAGCACTTCTCGGTGCCTATATATGCAGTTGGATCGAAGAAAGGACCCCTAAATCATCGATATCCTGTAGCTGAAAATATGGTGATCGTCTTATTCAGCGGCCTAAATGATCCAACTCTGGCTGCTCTCAACGACACAGAGCTCTCCGATGGCAGCCCGTTCTTCAGCTTTCTGTACGTTCCAGCTCACAATGCCAGCTTGACCAGGGACGAGATGTGGGAGTTCTTCTCCTGGTGCTGGGATCGAAGGTTCGTTCGCTCGTTGCTCTTCTTGCGAGGCCAGTCTGAAGTCGAGACTTGGTCGTACTTTCCCTTCAAAAATATAACCATGGTAAAGCTCAATGGA